>CAUYON010060268.1:0-94665 GCA_963573935.1 Arctocebus calabarensis
AGCGATTCTCTTGCCTCAGCCTCCCGAGTAGCTGGGACTACAGGCGCCCGCCACAGCGCCCGGCTATTTTTTTGTTTTTGCAGTTCGGCCGAGGCCAGGCTTGAACCCGCCACCTTCGGTATATGGGGCCGGCGCCCTACTTGCTGAGCCACAGGAGCCGCCCTATTTATATATTTTTTAGAGACAGAGTTTTACTTTGTCACCCTCGATAGATGCTATGGTGTCACAACTCACAGTAACTTCCAGCTTTTGGGCTTAGGCGATTCTCTTGCCTCAGCCTCCCCAGTAGCTTGGACTACAGGTACCCACCACAACACCTGGCTAGTTTTTTGTTGCAGTTTGGCCAGGGCTGGGTTTGAACCCACCATCCTCAGTATATGGCACCCGTGCCCTACTCATTGAGCCACAGGCACTTCCCGAGTATTACAGTTTTTTTATTTTTTTTTTTGAGACAGCCTCAAGCTATCACCCTGGATAGAGTGCTATGGCATCACAGCTCACAGCAACCTCCAATTCCTGGGCTCAAGTGAGTCTCCTGCCTCTGCCTCCCAAGTAGCTGGGACTACAGGTGCCCGCCACAATGCTCGGACATTTTTTGGTTGCAGCTGTCATTGTTTGGCCGGATTGGATTCGAATCCTCCAGCTCAGGTGTATGTGGCTGGCGCCTTAGCCGGTTGAGCCACAGGCGCCGAGCCAATATTACAATTTTAATACAGATTTTTCCTTTCTTAAAATTTGTATATATATTTTTTGCACCTTCTGTATGTTTTCATTACTTGTACGTTCTTTTTACCAGAAGTTTCGGAAACTTTTTTTTTGAGACAGATTCTCACTTTGTCACCCTAGGTAGAGTGCAGTGGCGTCACAGCTCACAGGAACCTCAAACTCTTGGGCTCAATTGATTCTCTAGCCTCAGCCTTCCAAGTAGCTGGAACTACAGGCGCCTGCCACAAATGCCCAGCTATTTTTAGAGACAGGGTCTCATTCTAGCTCAGACTGGTCTCAAGCCCGTGAACTCAGGCAATTTGCCCGCCTTGGCCTCCCAGAGTGCTGGGAAGTTTTGGAAACTTGTGCCTACTCTTGTTCATGTACATCTGATACATATAAACTATGAACACATTTTGCATCAGCACCTAAATTGCAACAATAAGGTTGTAAGGCACCTGCCCTCTCCTTCCTCCCTGGATCTTGCTTCAGCTGCCTTAAGATGGCTCCAGTGACCGTCCTCTGATTTTTCTGTTGAGGCATTGACTTATTTAGCCATCTTCAGACTCACAAGATATATATCCCACCTGAATTTTCTTTCTATGGCTTCATCTCAGTGTTGATATTTCCTAACCGTTCTCCTTTTTCATTTCCCTCATTTATTTCTGTGATCTCACTGCATGTTTTTCTTTCTTGAACATAAAGATGATTTTACTTATTTTAATAACTTTCCATAAACCAGCCCCTTCCCTTCCCAGAGAAGTTTTGCTCAGTTCCTTCCCTCCCTTCCATTGGTTTCCCCTTCTTTTAGTGGCTACAGGAGGTGGGAGCCTGGCCAGAACTCTCCACCCACCTAGGGCAACAGAGGCGGACTGTGAAACCTCCGGCCAGAGCTTCCTGCTGGATCCACATCAAACTGCTTCAGTACTCATATCCTTTTGTTGCGAATCTCAAGCAAAAAGCAGGAAGGCTTGTCTGTTAAAGGCATCTCACCTGTATCAGGTGAGATAAAGTCTAGCCCACTGGACTCCCCTTCGCAGGAAGGAAACAGCTGAATGGCCAGACTTGATCATGAAAACCCCTGGCTTCACATGATGACAAATAACAGGTACCTACATGTGAAGAAGTGTCCGATTATACCTGGGAATACTGAGTACAAGAAACATCCAGAAGATAAAACAGGCAGCTGGCAGCCCATAGGGGAGATTTTTGTCAAATTGCTCTAATGGATAGCTTTTTTCCCTCTGCCTTTGGCAGAAAAAACATCTTACAGAAAACCACATATGTAGGGACAGCTGGAAGCCAAATCTTGGACACTTGCAACCCTTCCAATAAGACCAGAATGTGAAGAGCACAATTTGTGACCAGGAGAGCGGCCCTGTTCATATCATCCCAATGAACAGATGGGTGGAAGCCTGACTTGACTTTGAGCTCTAAAATATCACAATCTATCAAAGGCAAAAGAACAGGCCCTGGTGCTTGATAACCAAAGCCATCTCCTGGGCTGCCTGGAAGCCATCGTGGCCACACAGGTATTGCTGGGGCCAGGAGGTGGTGGTCATGTGCTGTGAGAGCATCAATATTTCTAGCAGTTTCTAAGTAACAAGTTAAAGTACCTGGTTTTCCTCTGCAAATGGATGAATACAAATCCTCCTCTATGCCCCTACTATTTCTAGGCCTCCAGCTGTGTCTTTTGGCACACCAGGCTTATAAGGCATGCTGCCCCATAAGACCAAGGGAGGCCAGACTGCCGTGGACCTCCTCAACGTGTTTAATGGGCTCTTATTGCCCTTGGGCTCTTATTGCCCTATGACAAGAACAAGCAGATGACGGTTCCTGCTGCCCTCAAGGTTGTATGTGTGAAGCCTACGAGAAAGTTTGTCTTACCCAGGGCACCTGATTTATGGGTTGGTGCCAGACAGTGACAGCCATCCTGGAGAAAAAGAAGAAGACCAAGATCACTATCAGAAGAGAAAACAATGCATGAGGCTACAGACAGCAGATGTAAACAATGTGAAGAAGACAGCTGGCCTGGTGGCTCACACCTGTAATCCTAGCACTCTGGAAGGCCGAGGTGGGCGAATAGCTTGCACTCACGAGTTTGAGACTAGCTTGAGCAAAAATGAGCTCCCTTCCCCTTTTCTACTAAAATAGAAAAATTGAGGCAAGAGGATCGCTTGAGCCCAAAAGTTGGAGGTTGCTGTATGATGCCACAGCACTCTACCCAAGGTGACAGCTTGAGACTCCATCTCAAAAAAAAAAAAAACAAAAAACTGTGGAGAAGATGGCTAGTGAGGTGGCTTGTGCCTGTAATCCTAGCATTCTGGAGGCTGGGGCGGGAGTTCAAGACCAGCCTGAGCAAGAGCAAGACAACATCTGTACTAAAAATAGGAAAATTAGCCAGATGTGGTGGCTCATGCCTGTAATCCCAGCACTTGGGAGGCTGAGGCGAATGGATTGCCTGAGCTCACGAGTTTGAGACCAACCTGACCCAGAGCGAGACCCCATCTCTAAAAATAGCCAAGCACTCTGGCAGGCACCTGTAGTGCCAGCTACTTGGGAGGTTGAGGCAGGAGAATTGCTTGAGCCCAAGAGTTTGAGGTTGCTGTGAGCTATGAGCTGTGATGCCATAGCACTCTACCAAGGGTGACAAAGTAAGACTGTCTCAAAAAAAAAAAAAGAAAGAAAGAAAATAAAAATTAGCCAAGTGTAGCAAGTGCCTGTAGTCCTAGTTACTTGGAAGGCTAAGGCAGGGGGATAGTTTGAACCCAAGAATTTGAGGTTCCTGATTTGATGGTGCATACTCTAGCCTGGGCAACAGAGTAAGACTATTTCCTAAATAAATAAATAAATAGGCTCAGTGCCTGTAGCTCAGCGGCTAGAGTGCCAGCCACATACACCGAGGCTGGCAGGTTTGAATCCAGTCTGGGCCTGCCAAACAACAATGAGAATAAACAACAATGAGATAAAAAATAGCCAGGTGTTGCGGCAGGCACCTGTAGTCCCAGCTACTTGGGAGGCCGAGGCAAGAGAATCACTTAAGCCCAAGAGTTTGAGGTTGCTGTGAGCTGTGACTCCATGGCACTCTATCCAGGACGACATAGTGAGACTCTGTCTCAAAACAAACAAATAAATAAAGTAAAACAAAATATCACAATCTGGTAGCCAAGGAAGTTGTAGCCAAGCCCCAAATGACAGAAATTTGCCAGGCAGGAAAAAGTTGTCAAGGAACAAGGAGGTATAGGAGGTGAACAGCACCTACCAATGACAAATAGAACTTGACTTGGACTTGCCTTCTAGAGCAGTGGCTCTCAAACTTTAATGTGCAACGTGAATCACCTGGGAACCTTGAAAATAATGCATATTTGAATTCAGAAGTTCTGGGGTGGGGCCTGAGTTCTTCATTTCCAATAAACTTCTGACTGATGACAATGCTGCTGTCCTGTGGGCCACACTCTGGAGTAGCAAAGTTCTAGAGCAGGGGTACACATTAGAATTTTCTGTAATGATGGACATATTCAATGTCTGTGCTGTCCAACTGGTCTCCACCAACCACATGTGGTTCCTGAATACCCATGTGACTAGTATGACTGAGGAGCTGAAGTTTTAGTTTTATTGAAATTTAATTTAAATAGGCACATTTGGCTAGGTGACTACTGATTTGGAAAGCATAGTTCTAGAACAGTGGTTCTCAAACTTAAATGTACATAAGAATCACCTGGACAGGCTGTTAAATCACAGATTGATGGATCTACCCATGGACTACCTAATGTGGATCCGTCCAGCCCAGGGACCACCCTCTGCTTTGGCAATATACCATCCAAAATGTGAGTACCTTATCTTGCCTCTGGTCAATGAGTCTCAATCCACCCTTAGTGTTACCTGTTCCAAATGAGATGCCAGCTTTCTCTCTACAGGCCTTACATATGGGCATAGTGGGCAGTGAATCAAATGGCTGGCATTAGGATGCTCCAGGAGAAACCGTTTGTAATGAAATATCATTACCGCTGATTCCAAAGAAACAATAGCACATACTGGTAAAAAGCATATGCTGTGTAGCCAGATGAACTGAGTATAAGCCAGCTCTGCCCAACACTAGCTGTTTATTGTGGGCAAGATGCTTAAACTTAGTGCCTCGATTTTATCATTTGTCAGGTGGAAATAATAATAGTACCTACCTCATAAAGATCTTGCAAGGATCAAGTGCTTAAAACAGTCACCTGCACAGTGTGTTTGTGGCATGCATTAGCTAGTTACCCCTGCAATCTTAGCACTAGCAAATTGCTCCCTTCTGCTACCACTTTACTTGCTCACTCTGCAGGTTCTCTTTAAACAAGCAGATATTCCTGAGAATCACACTCTGCCTACTCTACTATTTTGCTCAGGGCTGAGTTGGCTTCTGAGGTCCACTGGGGCCTCCCTCTAGAGTATCCAAGGACAGAGTAAAGGCAACAAGGTAGGAGAGCTCCTGGCAGCTTGCCACAGTCTTTGTCCTCCCTTGTCCATGCACAGTGAGAGCCAGCATGGACCTGCCTACTGTTCAGCACCTCTGTGCGTGGCTATACATCCAGAGTGGGGAATGGATGCCCACAAACCAGGTCCTGAAGCTCAGTTCCATGCAGCTATTTACAGGGCCAGGAAAGAAGACTGGGGACGCTTGCTGAGGCTCCTCAGAGAAAGTCATTTGTTGAGGATGAAGTGAAGCCAAGGTGCACCCACCCCTCTATGTCCTGTTCCATGGTCTGATCCTGTAGTGAGCCCATCAGCACTCTCCCAACTTGGTCTCCCAGACCTTCTTCCTCATTCCCAGTGACTATGGGAATGTGTGGCCTAGACTCCTTGCCAGGTACCATCACATTCTGCAGTCCTAGAGTCCTCTGGAGCAGTCATTCTCCCACAACCTCTTCTTTTTGGTTCTGCTAAAGACAGAATTAGGGTATCACAAGGCCAGAAGCACACCCTCTTCTGCTTAAGAAAGATATACAGATTTTGGTTTGGTTTTTTTTTGAGATACAGCCTCAAGCTGTTGCCCTGGGTAGAGTGCTGTGGCATCACAGCTCACAGCAACCTCCAATTCCTGGGCTTGAGCAATTCTCCTGCCTCAACCTCCCAAGTAGCTGGGACTACAAGTGCCTGCCACAACACCTGGCTATGTTTGGGTTGCAGCCATCATTGTTGTTTGGCAGGGCCAGGCTGGATTTGAACCCACCAACTCAGGTGTATGTGGCTGGTGCCTTAGCTGCTTAAGCCACAGGTGCCCAGCCAAGATATACAGATTTTAAAGCATTCTGTCATTTTAGTTATCATTTAGGAAGTCTTAATATAAAATTGCCAAAATTATCACCAGATGTTGATTTTATTGCCAACCAAGGTAATTTGGTAAACAAGTTAATTGCTTTTCCCCATAACTCCAGGAATACTGCATATTACCAGAGACACCACTATTCCAGAGAGTGTTCTTTCGCAAAACTGGAGAAGTGCTATACTGCAAATGACACAGGCAACCCCAAAAGGGCCACTATGCAAGCTTGGTGTCTACTGGGTCCAACTGGCTTAAGCTCAATCTACTTTCTTTTACCATCTTCCCAAGTTTAGAATATCAATATGCACAAATTGAGTGCAATTTTCCAAGGGCTGTGCTAACTGCTTTTCAAATATTAACTGATACAACAGCTCCCCACCAACTTGATCTAGTGTCTCCACTTCACAGCTGACAAGAGGGGCCTGTGGAAGTGTATGGAATAATTTGAGTAAGTCAAGACACTTGCTCCTTTGACAAACTCTTTGCCTTGAAGGTGTGGTAACCACATGGACTGGATTTCAAAACTTTGCGTATGTTAGTCACTCTCTTACACTGAGATGTTCCTGAATGTCAACATATGGGCATCTAATTCCATTCCCCAATCAATCCCTTATCCTGAGAGAACACACTGGGAAGGAGAAGTGAGGTGGCAGCATGAAAATCTTTTGTCATCGTGAATGTCAGTGGTAGGATTGGGAAATGTAATGTGGATGCCACACTTACGGGTCAGAGCACTGGGGCTGGAGGTAAGTGAAAACAATGGACCCCCACCAAAGGGCAGCTCTTCTCCCCAGAGCTTATCTGTCCCTGGAAGAGTAAGATGCCTACAGGTTCCCTTTGTAAGAACACTGCAACACTGCAAGAATGCTCAAGCAGGCTGGGCCCAGTGGCTCACCCCTGTAATCCCAGCACTTTGGGAGGCTGAGGTGGTGGATTGCCTGAGCTTGCAGGTTTGAGACCAGTCTGAGCCAGAGCAAGACTCTGTCTCTAAAAATAGATGGGCATTGTGGTGGGCACCTGTAGTCCAAGCTACGTGGAAGGCGTATGTGGAAGAGAATCACTTGAGCTCAAGAGTTTAAAGTTGCTGTGAACTGTGAGCTGTGATATCCAGCACTCTACCAAGGCCACAAAGTGAGACCTCTGGGATCAGTAGGGGCACATGCTCCTACGCATACACACGTGTTCAAACACAGTAGATACAAATCATCTTTCTGATAGTCCTGTGAATTGTGGGAGTGTCTGACATGTACATATGCCATCAATTACATACTAGCAAAGAGGAAGAAAGGCATGAATACTTCAAAATAGTGGCTAATTTAAAAAGCACTTCAGACTGGATTTCTGTGCTCATGTGGGACATGACTGTATTTGATGGATCGGGAAGTAATAAAACTGAAAATGATGATATTATCAGCAAGAAAGCTCCCCACACCTTATATCCCAACACCTCTACTAACTTTTGGTTCCCAGATGGGAACCAAAGCAGGAGTGGGGACAACGGTGAAGGGCTGGGGGCTTGTTGAGGAGATGCATGGGGCTGGGAGAGTTGCACAGACAGTGCCAGGGGCTCTGTGTAACACCCATGTGTGAGAAGTGATAGGGGCTCTTGCCTAAAAACACACTTAATCAAAGCATATGCTCAGGTGTAATATTTGAGTGCTATGTCAGACACCCAAAGCCCAAACGTGCCACATATAAGGCCTAAGCAGCATTTCTGAAACTGAGAGTTTTCTCCCACTGGGGTCTCTGAAGACTACTTTCCAGGTTGTGTCAAGAAATGCCAAATTTCCGTATGTTCCTCTGCCAAATGTTTCTCTAAGGTAAACAAAGCAGACATGTAGTCACACAGTGGAGAAAAGGCAGGTCTGCACATCATAGTCTACCTATGGGCTCAATTATCTGGAAAGCTTACGAAGTGGGATATTCTGGTTCACTAAACCTTCTCATCGATTCAGTAAAAAGAGAGACATCTCTTTTTTTGTTGGGGCTTTTAAAACTGGAAATGCTTCTGTGATGTTGACTTTCTTATCTCAGTAAGAACAGTCAAATGATGGAGCCGGTACTCTGGTCAACTGGGACTCCGTGCTGCCTGAGGCTTGGGTCCATGATCATTATTTGTGCTGCCTCTCTTAAAGGCATGACAGACAATGCCCTTGAAGGTAATTACTCTCTTTCTTTTTATTGTAGTTTAAAGCTGATTAAGTGCATGACATGAACTTGACCTGATTAATTAAGGCTCCTCCAAGGGAAAAAGAGCAACAGTCACTAGATGATGATTGACTGGTACATGGCTTGTCCCCAGGAAGTAGGAAAGGTTTGAAAATAGTTAAGCTCAACATGGAAAGAAACAAAGATATCTGCTCATGACATTGCAGCATATGTGGTCTCCAGGGTTCAATGATTGGAAAGACTATTTCCCCAGTGCCAAGAGCACTGCCTGACACATAGCAGGTGCTTGAAGAATTTGCTGCATGGATGAAGTCCTGCCTGCCTGATTGAGGCACATTTCTCCTCCACCATTCATTTATTCATTCATCCCTCTAGCACTCTCTGTAGCCAGTATTTAGTGATTACTATAGTGAGGTGTGAAAGCATGTGCTACAGGAGATTCAATGGCAAACTACATACAGCTTCTTATGTAGCATCACCTCTATTTCAACGGACTTTTTTTTGAGACAGAGCCTCCAGCTGTCACCCTGGGTAGAGTGCTGTGGCAGCATAGCTCACAGCAACCTCCAACTCCTCAGCTTAAGCAATTCTCTTGCCTCAGCCTCCCAAGTAGCTGGGGCTACACCATAATGCCAACTATTTTTTGGTTGTAGTTGTCATTGTTGTTTGACAGGCCTGGGCTGGATTTGAACCTGCCAACTCTAGTGTATGTGGTTGGCGCCTTAGCTGCTTGAGCTACAGGCGCCGAGCCTCAACGGACTTTTTAAAAGAGAAGAAATGATAAGTGGTGGACTTCAAAGAATGGGTTGAACACAAACTGTATTTTCTAAAACATCTTCACTGTCCCACAGAATCTTTGCCTTGGTTATTGCCCCCACTGGACACTCGGTCTGCGGGCTTTCAAAAGGAAACTTCCATCTTCCTGTCCAGATATGACATAGGGGTTGGTCACTGCCTGAGCAGGACACCCAACTAAGTTTCACTGATGAAGTCATTTGAAATGGTTTTGTTCTGCTTGTTTACTTGGTAAGGAACCCAATAAAAGTTTCTTCTAACTCTTCCCATCCCTCCTCACCCCACTTCACATTCTTTTTCAAAACAAGGGGATGTCCCAAGAGGGTAAATGTGAAGGTCTATGGCCTCATCAAGGCTGCAATCTCCTGGATGGTAAGAAAACTTCTGTGGTTCTCTAAGGCAAATTCTGAGCACCTATTAGAATGTTTGGGGGGACAATTCTGCCCAGTAGAACATGCATCCACCCACCATTCCTGATCTCCCTCCAACGTTCTCCTGCTGCATTTCAGAATAAATAAAGGGCCTAGAAAAAATTCTGGAAATTGCTTCTTCTCAGGAAGCAACACAGACATTTATTCTAAAATGTAGAAGTTGGTTTGTATTCTAGTGGATGGTCTGGAATTTGGAGGAACTGTTGTTTACTGTTACTAGGTTTGGCTTCTGTTTTTGCTTAATTCTACTCAGCTATATGATTTCTTTTTTTTGTTTTTTGTTTTTTTTAAGAATCTAAAAGTTTTTGCCTTTACACAGTGTGCTTCCAAGTGCAAACCTCTAATTTGGTGACGTTCAGGCCTGGGCTTCTGTTTCATGTGTGACACTATCATCTGCAATGTACTTTTCAAGACCACTACTTTCACCAGGTCATGACAGCACCTTACACTCTCTAGTCATAGTACAGTCACCTGACCCTTCCTGTTTATAGCAACTGCACCTGCAGTTCCAGAGTGACAGAACTGGGAGCACTGCTTGGATTCTGAGTCTTCCTTACA
Organism: Arctocebus calabarensis; assembly: GCA_963573935.1. Classification (NCBI taxonomy): domain Eukaryota; kingdom Metazoa; phylum Chordata; class Mammalia; order Primates; family Lorisidae; genus Arctocebus; species Arctocebus calabarensis. Next base: position 9,961 of record CAUYON010060268.1, read on the forward strand.
GTGCTTTTATGAGAGGGCAGAAATCATGATCCCTATTGGGAAAACCAAGGCACAGAGAGGGGATCTACCCAAAGTCACCCACTAAGTCAACAAACAAACTGGGTGGAGGTCCAGGTAAGATCACCTATTTACCTTTTAGTGCCCTATCCAAAAACTCAGATTGTCTCCTTGAAGGAATGCACATACTTTGGAAGTAAGTGGTTATAGGGTGAAAATTTCTATGAAGGTTTCAAAAGCGTTTACCAATTTAAGAACCACAAGGTAAGAACCAAAATCACATTATCCTTTCAGTTAGATGCTCCTGACTCACAGACAACACCAATTATTACAAGTGACTGACAACCTAGTTATCAACAAGCAAATTTTAGAGAAAAATTCACTCATTCAAGAAGTAAACTTTGGTACACAGCTTCTTTTCTGGTTTCACATCTTAAGCATGACACCTAAGGACTGCTTCTTTCTACACAATACTCCTTTTATTCCTGTTGGCAAGTGATGGGGTAGGGGTGAAGGATTGATGAAGTATGTGTGTGTGTAATAAGCCTTTTGTGAAAACAAACAACAAACAAACAAAACCCCAGCCATTTAAGGGATAATTCTGCCCAGCAGAATATACACAAAATATGTCTAATGTAGTAGTTGTCTACCCTGATTCCTTTTTTTTGGTAACTTAATTCCTGATCCTGATTTAATGTAAAAGTGATGTTTTCCTTCTGACCTTCCCTGATGAAGGCAGAGTCAAAGAGTGGTTATGGCAGGGGGCCAATTTTAGCTTTATGGAAAGGAAGCACTCTTAAGGGTTAAAATTGCCTGATGACAACTAAATGTAACCTTTTGGACCAGGGAGTGGCTTGGTTGGTATTGCAAGTATTTCCCCCAAGAAGCTAAATGACCATCTGTCCTTGATGCACTGTCCCTTCCAATGCCAGGAATCCATAGTCCCAAAAATAGACGAAGCTAACAGCAGTCTGCCTGCCTCCCAACTCCAGGTTACGAAAGGCACAAAGAAGACCAACCAATAATACTGAAGTGGTGCTTTGGATCCAGGAGACTTTAGAGAGGAGTACTGATGGCCCCATCTGACAGATGGGAAAGGTGAAGCATGAGAGGGTACCAGGAAGTCTAAGAGAAGACTCTCTTTTTCCTGGAGGATAGGGGAAGGAGATAGACCGCCAATAATATTGAGCACAACTCTCAACAAAGAGGCAATTCCAGCTCTCCAGCCACCACAGTAAAGCAGCCAAGGATACCCTAATTGTCCTCAGAGCCGCTGAGATGATTCCTTCACAGAGGGAATCCTACTCTCCAAACTCTCTGGGGCCCACCCTTGAGACTGCATCCAAGGCTGGAGATTCAGGCAGGAATGGCCTGGGCAGGCACATAAGGTAGTGCTGCTTCTTAAGGCATGGCTGCTGTCTTCGCGGAGTGGGCCCCACACCGAGAGGCGGCATCAGACACGACTCCTCTGAAAACACCTTGCAAAGAAGCTTAATTAGGTGGAACACTGCTGCTGAAGGAACTGCCTCCTACTGGGGCTGGAGGCTTCCATGAAAGCTAAACAGCTTCACCAAACCAAGCAATTTCCTGTGACATTTGGTAGAATAAGGAGAGAGAGGGGAACAAGAAACAAATTGAACATTATCTGCAGAGGATTGTCCAACTAGAAAACCTAGGGGACTCAACTGAAAATCAATCAGAACTAAGATGAGAATTTGCTTAGATGGCTGATTAAGAGTCAAATATACACAAATCAATAGCTTTTGGGGTCTCTTGGGAATGGCTCGACCCTTAGGAAGAGCTGTGCTTTTCTGGGAGGCCTCCAAGCTTTGTGCGACTTGCCATATTTTGAAAAGTGAAAGTGAAATGGGATCATCTCAGACACCAATATAGGAAAGGTGCTTGGGGCGACTGCTGCAGAAGGGTGGGGAGAACCACTTCTGCACTCTCTCCTAAGGGGACCCTCTTCCCAGGGTCCTGCCTCTTTCCCCCAGCTTCTCTCTATTCCAGCCCAAGAAACACATCAGGAAGTTTGACAAGGAATGGTGCAGGAGACACCAAGGGTGGATGTGGGCAAAGATTGTGCTGTGTCTTCTCCAAACGAAGTAAGCTTTTAAAAAACAAAGGGGGCCCAGGCGACAGGTCCTACGTGTCCATCCTCTCATTGCCTCCTCAGTCAGAAGCCTGGAGAGGGTACAGTACTGCGCTCCTGATAGGTCTCCCACGCACGGTCAAAGTGGCCAAGGGGGGCCTCACAAGGCTGTGTGTGCCAATTTGGCAGGTAAAGAGCTACAGTCACTTGCGGTCCAGGCTGGCGTGCAGTTGGGCCTCCCGCACCATGCGGTCGAAGGAGCGCGTGTTAGTCTCCTCACGCACCTTCTCGCGTACGTGGAAGGAGGCCCGGGCTGTGGAACGTGAGCTCTCAAGCGCACTGCGCCGTTCCCGTGACAGCTGCTCGCTGCGCTCCAGCTTGCGCCCGATGGCTTGGAGCAGCTCTCGGCGGCGACAGTCTTCGTCCCTCTCCACCTTCTCTTTGTTGGCCCGCTGGGCCCGCTCCTTCTCCAGGCGACTCTGGCCCACGCGCCGCGCCTTCTGCTGCACTGCCTCCTCGGCCACCTGCGCCGCATGCTGCAGCCGTCGTTCCCCTGCCCGGGCCAGCGCCTCCAGGTGCGCCCGATGCTCCCGCTCTTTGCGTTCGGCCGCTTCCTTGGCTCGCCGACCCTGCAGCTCCTCTCTCTGGGCCCGCTCCCGCAACTCCCGGTTGCGCTGCTCCACCAGATGCTCATAGTTCTCCTGCGCGCGGCCCAAGCTGGCTTCCAGGGAGCTCCGCAGGCCCTCTCGCTCCTGCTGCTGCTGCCGGGCCCGGCCCTGCCTCCGCGCCTCGTGGCGCGCCCGCTCTGCCCGGCTCAGCTCCCTCTTCTCCCTCTGCAGCTGGCCCTCCTGTCGCTGCTTGGTGCACACCGCGCGCTGGGCCCGTTCCCTGCGGACCAGGTCTGCTCGCTCGCGCCCTTCCTGCAGGCCTTCCTCCCGCTGCTTCAGGTTCTGCTCCTGCTGCTGCTTGCGCAGCCGGTCCTCCCGGGCCGTGCGCTCTGCCTTCTCCCGCCGCAGCAGGCTCTGGCGCTCCGCCAGCTCCCGCCGCCGCTCCTCGCTGCGCTCGAACTGCCGCTGCCTCCGCCTCGCTGCCTCGCGCTCCTCGCGGCCTCGGCGGCCGCGCCGCTCCTCCACCTGCGCGGCCCAAGCCCGGCGGCCCTGTTCCAGGGCGCGCTGCTTCTCGCGCTCCTCGCGCTCCCGCCGTTGCTCGGCGCGCAAGCGTTGCTGCTCCCACTGGCCGTGGGCCGCGGCGCGCTGCTCCAACAACAGGCGCTCCTCCTGGTGCCGCGCCAGCATGAGCGCAGCGATCTTCCGGTCGCGCTCCGGCACCCCGCGCAAGCCCCGCTCCGTGCGCACTTGGCGCACGATGCGCTCCACGTGCTGAGTGGTCTGTGGCGAGTGGCTCAGGTCACCGAGGCTGAAGCTCCTGCCTGTGATTGGCACCAGAGCCAGGGCGGATGGGCGGCCCAGAGGGTTGAGGGCGGAGGACACTGACCCCGCCGGGCAGCTATTCCTGGCCGAAGCCCGCGGCGTCCAGCGAAGCTCCCGAAGGCTCTCCCCGCTGTAGGAGGATGATGATGCGCCAGACTCGGAGCTGGGGACACCCTCACGCCGGCGGGATAGCGAGTCCAGCGAGTGGCTCTTCCTTCCTGTCCTAGAACCTGCTGGCGGGGGCTGGGTCCGGGCCGGGGAGGGACTGGGCGATGCCTTGCGGGCAGCACGCGGTGCGGGTGAGGCCGGAAGGCTGGTGCTACTGCAGCTGCTGCTGCTGCCGGCGCTCGGAGCGGAGGCCGCGGCGGTCGCAGGGCCCAACGGGGTGAAGAGGCGCCGCTTCTCCTCGCGCACAATGCGCTCGCGCTCGGCCCGGCACTGCTGCAGCTTGGCGCGCCGCTCCGCCTCGTACGCCTCGTACAGGCCAGTGGCCACCCGCATGGAGCGGCCCGGGGCCTCGCGCACCAGGTCGGCCAGGGCCCGCGGCAGCAGCTCCACAGGCTTGACTGCACAGCGGGCGCAGGCCTCGAGCGAGCGGGGACTGGTCAGCACATAGCGGCTGCCCTCCGCCTCTGGGCAGTCGAAATTGAAGAGGTCGAGGTGCAGCAGTGGGGACTGCTCCCGCCGCCCGCCTTCTCCTGCCGCACTTGGGACTTCAGCCTTGCCGGGCCCTGCCGCGGAGGCTGAGGCCGAGGCCGAGGCGGCCGTGGGCTGCTGGGCGCCCTGGGCGTTGGGGGGCACTGACGCTGGGGCCCCATCCTCTCCGGAGCCAGCGGACTCGGCTCCCGCCTTCTCCTCTTCAGGCACCGGGTCTACCATGGCTGAGCCCCGTCCTTTGTTGGGATCTCTGCGGATGACAAGGTGGGATATCAAGGAATACATTTGAGAGCAGGTTCCCCCTCCACATCTGTATTCACCCCCTCCCAACTTAATCCGCTTTCGGATTAGGCTCAGAAGCCTGCTGGAACGTAAATCCCGTTGGAAAACTCAGGCTGGGCGCCAGGGCGGGGTGGGGGTGGGGCGGGCACTCTGCTCAGAGAGCAGCCTCAATCTCCCCGAGCCCCGGAATGCGGGGCGGAGGCCTGCGGAGGGGCTCCTCTGGGCGCCCGGCCCGCTACATTCATCCCCTCCCTTGCTGTAAATTAAAATGAAAAGATAGAGGTGCCGGCAGCAGCCAGCGAGGGAGGCGCTGGAGGATTCCCGGGAGGATTAGCGCATTTGTTTGTCGCTTAGGCGGGCTGCTGGGATGCAGCTCTGCAGGAACAAAAAAGGAAGAGGCCTGTTCATCCCAAAGTGCTTTGCTGAGGGGACCCTATTTGCCTAGGGAGGAAGTTTATGGTTGATCTCCCACTGCTTAAGGAGACCGGGGCAGGAGGACCAAGGGTGATGGAAGGAATGAGAGAATTCCCCAAAGGCCCTTCCGGAGGGGTGGTCAGTTCTTGTCCCTGCCTCCCGCAGTGCTCACTAGGGGCTCCATCGGCCTCCCCTCTCACCGCCCTCCCCCCGCCCCCGCCATCCACCGGGTGTTCGCGGGGGATTGAGAAGTCGCCTCGATCCTCCCAGATGCACCTGATCTCCGAATCTGAACATGCTAACTATGCCGCCCACCCCAGTCTGGGTTCAGATGCGCGCCCCCAGCTGCCCTCCGAGTCCCCCCCACACACACCGCATGCTGGTGGGGTGGGCTTTCTGGAGTGCAGCGAGCCGGGCAGCGCCAGCCCCCGCATCTCCCGTGTCCAAGGGCCAGTTTGCTTACCCCACGTCCTGGGCTGCGGCCCGGTGCCAAGGGCTTTTGTTTGCAGCTCGCCGGCGTCCCCTGCGCTTCTTCAGTCTCTGTGCCGGCGGGGTCGGGTTACTGCTGGCTGCAGCCAAGAAAGGAGCCCCAGCTGCCACCACCAGGGTCTCTCCATGGGGTCGGCGAGCAGGACGCACATGCCCCAGACACTACCTACGTGTAGGAGCTGGAGTGCGACAAATTCTCCCTAAAATAACGCAGCTCTGCTCCCTTCCCTCACACTAATTCTGTAGATAGGAAGCCGGGTTCCATCGCTGCAGCATCCATCTCCACCTCTACAACGTGAAGGTACCGCACGTCTTACACTGCCCTCGGCGCCTCCTGCTGGACACTCTGGGGCGTTGGTTGGTTTGCTTAGAGGCCGAAGGAGAAAAAAAAATTAATATGATATATAATAATTACGTGTACATGTACTATGCACATATATAGATAGATAGGTATAAATGGATACATCGTCAAGAAACCCTAGTTTTCAGCACCTCAGCTGGGCAGAATAAAGGAATCCCTCAGCTTGTATTCAAGGAACCCTGAGGTGCAAACAAACTTGATAGCAAATAATTTGGTAGAAATATGGTGCCTGATGCAAACTATAATTTTTTTAAAGAAAAACTTAGAACACTTAACGGATTTGAGGCAGGTGAACATGTGCAACTAGTGTTTAATGCAGCATGTTATGACTCTGGTTTCAGATAATAAAAATTAAAAGCGATTAACACCATTTAGTGAATGCTGTTTTGCTACATCTCCTCCCCACTTTCCATTTTGAGTGGAGTGGCCGTAGGAGACATATGGGAGGAATACTCAAGCGGGGAGGGGAGAAGTGTGAGGGTGTGGGGGTTTGGGAGCAGGTGGGAGGTCACATTAGAGAGCCTGGTGAGTGATGTGTTAATTAACCTTGACATTGTCAAGTAGGCTGTGAGGAGAAAGTCAAGGGTTTTAATCAGGGAAAAGATGTGATTTGGTTTATATTTTAGGAGCATAACTCTGGCAACAATGGGCTTTACAAGGGCCAAGAGGAGACAGGAAGCCCAGTTAGCTGGACACTGCAGTCACTCCAGGTGGGAAAGAATGAGATCACAGCAGAAATATAAGTAGGAGGACTGGGCCTGATGGGCAGTGGGTACGGCTTCTGGAAACAAAGAAGAAATACTCAAAGGATGACTGCCTGGAACAGTGACGGGGCTGCATGTAGCACAAACTGAGGATGGGACCAGGAGGGAGGATTAGCAGCTGTGGAGGGCCAGGGACGGACAGATACCTGTTCAAAGTGCTTGAGTTCAAGGTGGACCTGTTCAGCAAGTGGCCAATAAGTTGTGTCAGGGATCTGGACTGGAACTAAAATTAGGGCATCATCACCGTATACAAGGTTTCTAAAACCAACAGTGTAAGCGAGTTCACTCAGGGCAGGCAAAGCAATGAGAGAGGCAGGGCATTGGTAGGGCTGCCAAGGAGAAAGGAATCCATGAAGGGGGCCAGTAAAGACAGATAGCAGAATGTGGTCTGTGGGAGCTAACAGTGCAGCACTTCAGGAAAATGTGCCCCCAGTGTTAGGGCCTGCAGACGTCCAGAAGGATTTCACCTGTAGTCAAATACCCAGTGAAACAGGGCTGCTATCAGTCTTTGGTAACAATAGCAAAAATAGCTCAGTGTTATACTAACGCAGATACCAAAGTATAGGAAGGTGAGGTGCAATGGGCAGTCAGAAAGTGAGTTACTTTTTTTTTGTTTTTTGACATTTGGATGGTAGTGTCAAGTAAGAATTGTGAGGTTGGGAGAGGTGGCTTGTGCCTGTAATCCTAGCACTCTGGGAGGCCAAGGCAGGAGAGCAAGAGTTTGAGACCAGCAAGCAAGAATGAGACTCTGTCTTTAAAAAAAAAAAAAGAAAGAAAGACAAAGGAAAAAGAAAAAGAAAAATTAGGTGTTTGGCTTGTGCCTATAGCCCTAGCTGCTTGGGAGGCTGAGGCAAGAGATGATTTGAGCCCAGGAGTTTGAGGTTACAGTGAACTATGATGACACCACTGCTCTCTACTTGGGGCAACAGAGAGAGATGCTGTCTCTGCCTCCCTCCAAAAGTTGTGAAGTGTTTGAAATTTTACCTTACTTACATACTGCCAAGTTGGCTGCCACATAGATGCTGGCAGGAGACAGGAGACTCCAGGGTCAAAAGCAAATGACTGTTGCGACTGTATAAATGATCACTCAAGACACGGATTGACAGTACACGCTGCAAGAGGTGAGGCTAACCATAGGTGCAGGACAGCCCCAAGCACTTCTTGCAGAGTCCTTTTATTGAGAAGATACATAATGGGTGGAAAGATTGCTAAGCAAAGACATGCAGGGGCTGTGTGCTCAGGGAAATGATCTCATAGGTGCCAAGAGAGGATGTACTCAAGGAAAAGATCTTCAAGGGTGGTAAGGAAAATGATCTCCAAAAATGCTACATGCAATTTTTCTCCACTAATCCTTCAAGGAGCTGCCGTAAGATGCTTAGTGTTTAACATTAGCCTTACTACTACAGGATTGAACTTTGCTCCTCCAGGATGACTGAGTTACTTGGTGGCTTGCATTCCAAGTCACAAGAGATTTCCAGGCTTGTGAGGAGAATGTCTTGTTCTCAGTAATCCCTCAGATGAGTTATGATATTGGTGGCTGTTGTAGTAAGTATGATGTTTAATTCTCTATAAATGACTTTTTGTTTACTCATGGTATAGCAGGCAGCATGAGATCATGTTTTTGTTGGCTCCCCTTGTTCTTCAAGTCCTATGGGCCATGCAGAGGTAGGCTCAGGTAGATATGGCACATACAATGAGTTTATGTCACAGTTGGGTGACCCCAAGCCCAGTAAACCCTAATCTTTTAAAGGGGGTTTCTAGCAAACTTGCTTAACACTTGCCCCAGAGGGAGACATTATATTCATTATCCTGGACAACAAGTAAATCTCCTTTGCTTTGGAGTGAGACATTATCTCTATCATCGAAGGATATTTGCTGTACAAACACCTTGAAAGATATCCGGAATAAGAGCCAGAAACTCATGAAGAATTGCTCTCAATAGAGAAAAGGAGCAATGAGCCACATGGCTAGTAAGAGATGAGGCTGGGATTTGGACCTGGCTCCATCTGATCCTAAAATGAATCTAATGCATTGTATTTCCACACTAACCTGAGCATCTGGGAGATGTGGGTTCAGATGGTGATGAGCGGAGTGGGCAACTCATTCTCTCCAAAACTGGTTTTTCCCTTCTTCACGTAGAATGCCATTAAATAGCCTCCCTTAAAGATTAATTGTATCTGTGAAAGAACTTTTCATATTGGTTGAACAGGGACAATAATGCCTACCTTCCAGGGTTGTTATCAGAATTGGAAAGACTATTTGGAAATTACTTAGACTAACACTTTTTTTTTGCAGTTTTTGACCGGGACTGGGTTTGAACTCACCACCTCTGGTATATGGGACTGGCTCCCTACTCCTTGAGCCACAGGTGCCGCCCCAACACATTTTAATAAACCTTATTGTTTGGGGTTTTTTTTGAGACAAAGTCTCACTCTGTTGCCCAGGCTAGGGTGTGGTGGCATCAGCCCCTCACAAGTAGCTGGGACTACCATGCCTGGCTAGTTTTCCTATATTTAGTAGAGATAGGGTCTCACTATTGCTGAGGCTGGTTGTGAACTCCTGAGCTCAAAGGAACCTACTGTCTTGGCCTCCCAAAATGCTAGGATTGCAGGCATGAGCTACTATACCCAACATTTATGGTATAGATTTGATCAGAATCAACATCATAGTACTTTCAAGTTCTTAAGGGGAAGTCCAGCAAATGTTCTTCCTTTGTTAAAGGAATGATTCTTTATCTGGGAAGGTCATGGAAGGAGAGGTCGTGGCCTGCAGGATCCTGAAACAGGACACTGATATAGCTAGCCACTTCTGCAGAACTGGCCTAGTAATCAACGGGGTGCCATGGAATGGTCAGATTTCTCTCACTTCTCATCTTTATGTGCCCTGGACATTTTAGGAGATGAATTATGCTTCAGGTTGAAAGTCCTAGCCTGCCAAAGATCAACCGTGTTAAATCCACTGTTATTATGGTAGACAGTAAGGAAAGCAGCTTAGCTTGGGAACGCTCAAGAGTGGAATGTTGGCTTGGTGCCCATTGCTCAGTGGTTAGGGTGCTGGCCACATAGACTGGGGCTGGCAGGTTCAAACCTGGCCCGGGCCTGCTGAAAGCAACAATGACAACTACAACAAAAAAATAGCCATATGTTTTGGTGGTTGCCTGTCGTCCCAGCTACTTAGGAGGCTGAGGCTACAGAATCGCTTCAGCCCAAGAGTTTGAGGTTGCTGTGAGCTGTGATGCCACAGCACTCTACTGAGGATGACATAATGAGACTCTGTCTCAAAAAAAAAAAAATAATGGGATAGTAGTGGACATGATGCTGAGGAATGTGGACTTAAGAATCAGATAGTTTGATAGTTCATATTCAAACTCTACCAGGCTGTGTGATTTCAGATGAGTTTCCTAACCCCTCTGAGCCAAGGGGAAGGTATAATATGGACTGTTATTTCACCTTGTACAGACCCTTAGAGATAATACTAATTTATTAAGTACACTATTAAATAGTTTAATACATTAGCTCACTAGTCTAGACTACCCCCCCCCTACAATGTAGACACTACCATCTCCATTTAAATTCCTTTTGCTCAGTTCCCACCCAGCTTGGGTCTGTGCACTTGTGTCCCCTTACTGTCTAATAGGATCCTATTTGCCTGACAGCAGTGTTTTCACTCTGTAGTTCTACATCAGGAGTTGATAAATTATGATCTGTGGGCTAAATCTACCAGCTGGTTTTATAAGTCAGGTTTTATTGGTATATAGTCATGCTTACAATTTTACAAATTGCCTCTACCACTTTTGCACAACAAAGGCATGCATGAGTGGTTTGGACAAACTGTATGACTCACAAAGCATAAACTATTTGCTTTCAGACTTTTCACAGGAAAATTTTCCCAGCCCTTGTTATAATGACTGATAATAGCTTATGCCAGCTGTCAATTTATTGTCTCATAACTCCAAATTCACCCTGCACTCCTTGCTGTGAAATAATGTGCTGTTATTTGCTACCTGACAATGAGCCTAATATTAAAGCTTGCCAGTAGAGGGAGCTGGAGCAACATCTCTTCCTGGTTCCTCTCTGCTGGGCTGTTTGCTGTTTCTTGCTCCTGCTACTTTGTGACACCTGTGTGTGGTAATGCCTGCTAAGTTAGTGACATCCTGTGGTGCTCTGCTCCAGCTGCATGTGTAAAGCAGTCTCTTGGGAACCTTGCAGCCCTGGTCCAGCCCTAGTGACCACCATCCCGGGCCTTCCCAAGGTGGACACCATGTACTCTAGGCCTTAAACCCATAGTGGCTCTCTGATTCCTGCTCACCAGCCTCAGTTCCCCTGCACCCTTGAAGACTGTTTCCTGCTCACTCAACAACTGTGGAGCAGCTCTGCCCTGGGCAAACTCCTCTGTCACCCAATGGGCTGCAACCACACCTTCTCCAAGGAAGCTTGAACTCCAATCTTGAGCAAAGCGGTCCCCTTCCATGTTGTCCTCCTTGAGTGTTCTTTCTCAGCTTTAAGGGATCTTTAGCATTGTCTTTGTATTTACTCTCCTTTCATATCTTCACACCTCTTAAACTTCTGTTTAAATGACTGTGTGATTTCTGTCTCCTGATTGGACCTACACCAGTATACAACTTAACACATAACTACTCCCAATTCTGGAAACTAAAGCCTTAAGAACAAAGTTAGGACACATACCAGCAAGTAAAAGGCAATATTGGTTAAAAAATAAAATGTTGGCTCGGCGCCTGTGGCTCAGGAGGCTAAAGCGCCAGCCACATACACCTGAGCTGGCAGGTTCCAATCTAGCCCGGACCTGCCAAACAACAAGGACTGCTGCAACCAAAAAATAGCTGGGCGTTGTAGTGGGCACCTGTAGTCCCAGCTGCTTGGGAGGTGGAGACAGGAGAATCGCTTGAGCCCAGGAATTGGAGATTGCTGTGAGCTGTGATGCCATGGTGCTCTACCCAGGGCCACAGCTTGAGGCTCTGTCTCCAAAAATAAATAAATAAATAAAAATAAAGTGTTTATTTCATACTTTAATGAAGTAATATATGTTCATCAAAGTAGAAAATCAGAAAATACAGGAAAAAGGAAGGAAAAATGGGGAATTCCGGGAAGATGGCTGACTAGTAGCAACCCTCAGCAGAGGCTTCTGAGCAGAGGAAGAAAAACTGGACAGAATTGGACTTTGTGAAGCCAAAAACGGGGAGCTGAGCCAAGAAATAAGTTCAGCAAGCTGTAACTCCAAGGAAGAGCATTCATACAAAGCCTATCAACTAGAGGATGGGAGACCCCTCCCCCAAGCAGGGGGCCTGCTGCAGGGGATCTGCAAACAAGCAGGGAACAAAAGACCTCTCATTTTACCTTACTGGAGAGAGCCTCTAAACTTAAGGTCTCTTTCTCCGGGGAGGTCCCACTTATGAATCTAGACACCACCCTGCCAGGCATAAAATTGAACAGATATTTCTCCCACAAGTCCAAACTCCCAGTCCACCCTTTCCCCCTCGCATGGCAGTCTGAAGTTCTGACCTCTGCAAAGCACAGAATGTTTGGTCTTGTCCTGAGAGAACTGGGCATAGTGGGGATCACCAACCATCAGGACGGAATCTGTGACTAAAGGGGAAGAAAGAGGGTGTGGGAAGACAGGGACACTTGGCAGGAGGAGGACAAGTCCCCTGGTTATGACTATGCCTGCCACTGGTAGTGTTGACCCTCAGTTCCAGCTGTGTCTGGCAGGACAGGGTGCAGAACCCCCAGTTCTGATAGCACCCACAGCGGGAGAGTGGTTACTCTGTGTGGACTGAGTTCGGCAGACAGGGCTAGTCCCCAGCCCCTGCTGGGCCTGCAAACAGAGGCTTGATAGGCGTGGACTGTGACCCGAGAGCAAGGGCATGATCCTCTGATTCCAACAGAACACTCGAGCAGTGGCTTACTGGGTATGAACTAAGACCTGAGGGTTAGGGTGTGGCCCACTGTCTCCAGTGGGACTGGTGAGCAAAGGCTTACCAGGTGAGGACTGAGATCTGTGGGCTGAGTGTGGTGCCCTGACTCTAACAAAGCCTGCTAACAGAGGCTTGCCAGGCAGTGGACGGAGACTTGCAGGTGGGGGCGTGGTCTCCTGACTCCAACTGGTCTGGCAAGCACAGGCTGGCTGTGTGTAGACTGAGACCGAAGGGTGGGGTCCAGTGCCCTGACTCCAACAGAGCCTGTGAACATAGGCTTGCCAGGCAGTGGACTGAGACTGGCAGGAGGGGCCATGGTCCCTGACCCCAACTGGTCTGGCAAGCAGAGGCTAGTTGGATGTGGACTGAGACTGGTGGGTGGGGGTGTGGTCCCTGGCCTCAGCTGGGCCTGTGAGCAGAGAAGTGATCAACAGTCTGGTGGGTAGGAGTGTGGATTCCTGGCTCCAATCGTGCTGTTGGAGACCCTTGAATCCCTCTGTGTTGGGCAGGGTTTGCATTCCCTGAGACAATTTGGTTGGAACCCATGTCTGGGGCTGTCCTCTCAGAGACATTCTGAGGTTGACATTTGAGTTCTATAGCAGAAAAGAACTGAAGGGTAGGGGGCTGGGTGCCACAGCTGTTTGTTTCTCCTCACAGTCAAGATTTAAACCTAATACTGTGGTTTCTTAGGATAAGGTAGAGGTTGGCTGATATCAAACAGAGCTAGCTTGCGCTATCTCACCAAGTAGGTCCTTGGAGTCTCTGGCTAAAACTCTGAAAGAGGCCTTTGTCAGGTTATAGGAGATAAGCCACAATTACAAAGCCTAGCGCTTTGGTAAGAGGCTATCTCTACTACCTGGGAACCCCAATTTAATCTCACACTACCAGTTCTAATAACCAAAGGGTGGAAAATAAACATGGTGTGGACCCAACAGAAGAACTCTGGCAACATGAATAACCAAAGTAGATCCACCTCCCCTAAGAAATGACAAAAGAGATACAACTGAAGATGCCATGCATAGACAAATGGCAGTAATGTCAAAAATCAAATTCAGAATATGGATTGCAAATAAGATAAATAGACTGGAAGAAAAGATACAAATTGAATTCCAAAGAGCAGTTCTAAAGTTATCTCAAGAAATTAAGGAGGGTGGCACTTGTGGCTCAAGGAGTAGGGCACCAGCCCCATATACTGGAGGTGGCAGGTTCAAACCCAGCCCCAAAAACTGCAAAAAAAAAAAAAAAAGAAAAAGAAATTTGAGTATTGGGCAGTGCCTATGGCTCAAAGGAGTAGGGCGCTGACCCCATATGCCAGAGTTGGCAGGTTCAACACCAGCCCTGGCCAAAAACCACACACACAAAAGAAATTAATGAATTCAAAGCCCAGTCACCAAAGATATGAACATAATGAGAAAAGAAATAGCAGAGCTCAAGGAAACGAAAAAGTTGGTTGAGGAGCCCCAAAACACAGTAGAATCCCTCAGTAATAGAGTTGACCAGGCAGAAGAAAGGTTCTCTGAAACTGAGGACAAAGCTTTTGAAAGTTCCCAAACACTTAAAGAGGCAGACAAATGGGGCGGCTCCTGTGGCTCAGCGAGTAGGGCGCCGGCCCCATATACCGAAGGTGGCGGGTTCAAGCCCGGCCTCGGCCGAACTGTAAAAACAAAAAAATAGCCGGGCGCTGTGGCGGGCGCCTGTAGTCCCAGCTACCAGGGAGGCTGAGGCAAGAGAATCGCTTAAGCCCAAGAGCTGGAGGTTGCTGTGAGCAGTGTGACGCCACGGCACTCTACCCAGGGCAATAAAGTGAGACTCTGTCTCTACAAAAAAAAAGAAAATAGTAACTAACATCATATAAATTGGATTCAATTTTGACCAAAGTACATTATTTACATATTAATTTTTTAATTCAACTTGTCAATATGTTGTTTAGGATATTGAATCCTCATCTATAAGTGAAACATGTTTGTAATTTCTCTTTATAACAATATATTTTCTCAAATTTCAATATCAGGTGTATCTAGATCAAGTAGAATGATATTGAAATATTTCTTCTTTTTTTATTGTTTATAAGATTTCTGGAATTGCCTGTTTTATAAAATCATTGTGGTCTATGAGTTTATCACAGTTTGAACTTTGTTATTTAATTTAATGCATTGCTTAATTACTGTTTTCCTATGAATGATTATACTGTGGTTAATATGTTAGCAGAGCAGTATTCCCAGATAGTTTTTTTTGTTGGGAGATTGGGCTTTGTGGGGGCAGAGTTAATACTTTACATGTAATATCTTATTTTATAACAGTGAAATTGCTTTCTCTTTTGTCTTGTGATTTTTTTTGAGGTGAAATTTAAGTTTTTGTGTGAGTAGTAGTATTATACCTATCTTGAGTATCTTGCTTGTACTGTATCACATCATACCTTTGTTTAATTCTTAATAAACTGTTCACTTGTTTAAAAAAAATTATTTGAGTAAGGTAACTTTTACTTCCCTAAGAAATTTACCAGTGAAGGTGGAATAAAGATAGTGGTGATATCAACCTTTAAACAAGTCTCTGAAACAGCATGTTTCCCTTCTTCGAGATTCGTAATGTACATGAGCATCAGCAAAAGTCTGGTTGGATGTATAGATTCAATAATAAAATAAACAAACAAAACACAACTTGTTTAACCCAATGTTTTCCCAAATTGTAAATATAGCACTATTTTCTCTTTGAGCAATTATTAATTTCCCCAGTAAATAATTTCTCAGTGAACATACTTCGAGAAACACTGCACTGTAATAATAAAATAGGCACATATTGCTGGTATTAATGTACTTTACTATTTTAAAAGATTTGCCTTGTATTGAGCAAGAAGTATAGTCCCTTTACCATTCATTTAATGTTTATTTATCTAGCATTTCCAGCATTCCAGCACCTATGATCTAGGTGCTATGGATACAGCATTGAACTACAGACATTACCCCTAGGTTACCAGGGTTAATGTTGATCATTCACATATATCCACTTGTTTTAGTATGTAATAACAATTTTCAAACCAAATTAAAGACTTTATAAAAAAGAGAATGCTCATGGAACATTCTTTTCATGAGTGTAAATTGTTGGCATCTATTTTTATATCACTTTAAGTAACAGGTTTTCTCCAGATTTCTTGAATTGAACACCTGAAATAAGGGAGCAAAATGTTATTAAGCAAAATATACATTGCAAAATATTTTGGCAGTGTAACAGTTATGCTTTTGAGACACTTCTTTATAGTGTAAAACGACTTATTTTATAGTTTATTTTTAGGTTGGTTAACAAAAAAATTACTTAAATAAAAAACAGATATAGATGTTTAAATCTCTCAGAATTTTTGCAGCTATTAAAAATACATACACGTCAATTGTTTATTCACACCACAGATATTTATCAATTGCCTAAAATGTGTACAATCATAATACTCAAGATATTCATAAACCTTCCAGCTCAGAGAAATGATCAATTCTTTCATTATAACTATAACACAAATTAACTGACTCATTATTACAAATGCACACAACATTCATCAAGAGAAATAAAAGGTAAACAGAAAACTGAGTAAGAACTTTTTAGTATATGGAAAAAAAAAATCTCATTCCATAAACTTTTTTAGATGTGTTTTTTTAAATTTATTTTTATTTTTTTATTTTTTTTTATTGTTGGGGATTCATTGAGGGTACAAGAAATTAGATGTGTTTTATATTCATCAAACTACAAGGATATCTTGAAGATACTGATAGTTTAGTTCAGACCATGCAATAAAGAAAACTACATGATAAAGCATGCCCATGAATTTTTTGATTTCCCAGTGCATATGAAAATTATGCCAACACTATAGTGTAATAAGTGTTCAATACCATTATATCTAAAAAATAGAGTACCTACTGTAGTTTATAAACACTTTTTTGCTAAAACATGCTAATAACCATCTGACTCTTTAGCCAATCATAATCTTTTTGCTGGTAAAAGATTTTGCCTCAGTGTTGACAGCTACTAACTGACACACATGGTGGGTGCTGAAGGTTGGGGGTGTCTGTGACAATTTAAATAAGACAATAGGTAAGTATGACACTTCACAAAAGATTTCTCTGATGCATGTGATGCTATTTGATAGCATTTTATCCACAGTAGAATTTTTCATAATTGGATCAATCCTCTCAAAACCCACTGCTGATTTATCAATATAATTTAAGTAATATTTGAAATCCCTTATTGTCATTACAACAATGTTCATAGCATCTTCACCAGCATTAGAGTCCATTTCAAGAGACTAATTTCTTTGCTCATTCATAAAAAGTAACTCCCCATCTGATATAGGCACATCTTCAGGCTCCACTTTTAATGCTAGTTCACTTGCTATTTGCACCACATCTGCAGTTCCTTCTCCCCAAAGTCTTGAACTCCTGAAAGTCATCCATAGGAGTTGTAATTATCTTCTTCCAAACTCCTGTTAAGTTTAATATCTTGACCTCCTTCCATGATTCACAAATATTCTAATGGCATCTAGAATGCTGAATCCTTTCCAGAAGAAGGTTTTCCATTTATTTTGCCTAGATCCAACAGAGGAATCACTAAGCTATGACCTTACGAAGCATACTTCCTAAATAATAAGACTTTAACGTTGAAATTATTCCTTGAAGCCCGGGCTACAGAATGGATGTTGTTTTAGGAGTCATGAAAATGAAACTAATATGCTTATATTATCTCTAACAGAAATCTTGAGTGACTCGGTACCTTGTCAATGAGCAATAGTATTTTGAAAGGAATCTAAATCTCAGTTTCTGAACAGTAGGTCTCAACAGAGGACTTGAAACAGTCAGTAAACAGTGCTGTAAATAAATGTGGTGTCATCCAGGCTTTGTTGTTCCATTTACAGAGCACAGGCAGAGCAGATTTAGCATTACTTTCAGGATGCTCATGTTTGAAATCATGAATGAGCACCGGCTTCAATGTCAAGCCACCAGCCACATTTGCCCCTAACAAGAGAGTCAGCCTTAAAAAAAAAAAAGAGAGTCAGCCTGTCCCCTGAGGCTTTGAAGTCAGGCACTGACTTCTCTTCACTTGAGCACTCATGGGCCATTGTGGGGTTATTATTCTATAATGAGACAACTATGACAAGAAGTCAGGGAAAGCTGAGTGTAATGACTTCTATGATTATCCATCAGTGTAAAATCTCAAGGGCAGGCAAGGAACCTTAGGTGATGAAGAACTCAGAGTGAGAAGGAGGGTGATATAAGATAAGACAAGAGAAGTTGGCAGAATCTCCAATGGCCATGATAAATAGTTTGATTTTATTATAAAAGCAACAAAAAGCAATCAATGAATTAAGTAGATTTTAAGATTTAATTTTAAAATAATATTTTGGTTGCTAAATGGAGAATAAATTGGAAAGCAGGAGCAGAGTGAACCAAAGTATGGGCTCTGGAGTTAGTCAGACCTGGGTTTATATCCCACCTTCTTATGAGTATATTGGAAGTTGTATAAAATGTACATACACAGTTATAATGGTAAGATTTTTTACTATAAAAAAGACTTTTTACTTTGTAAAAAGTACTCACACAAAGACAATTTATACTGTTCTTAGATTTATTTATTTTACTCTATACAACTGTATGTCCTCCAGCATTATGAGATATTTTTGTTTATAAGAGCTTGTTATAAATCTTTAGTTTTATTATGCTGAGCTTGTGAGTATATTTTAAATCTAATCCAAAGATATAGTATTGGCAAAATGGGGAGAAGAGAAATAAGGCAAAAATATAATCTTAATATGCTAAAGACCTATACACATAATACGTAAAATTATAGAATGTGGGGATGTTAGGTTAATATCTCTGTCCTTATGCTTGATTTTCCTTATCTGTTAAAATAAGGTTCTTAAAAGGATGCTTGTGGCAAAATAAAAAAAAACATTAAATATTAAATAACATTTTTAGTTTTTATAATAGGATATTTATCATCTACTGAGAAACATACCCAAATACCAGTGACCTCCATTAATCTTAAAAAATTTCCTAGTTAACAAAAGAATATTCGGTTACAATCAATTATTCAGTCTATACAGTGTACAAAGGATGGGGATGCAAAACAGAAATAATAAGATCTCTTAAGGAGCTGAATCTAGGCCCTTTCATTCCTATCCGCATGCTTGTTATCACTACCCTTCTATACAATTTAAAGAGATTCCTCTCTGATAGATGATTTATGATACCTTAAATACAATTTTAACTATATTCTAAATATATTTTACATACTTAAGATGAGCGATACTTGGCTTTTATTTCCTCATTTGTCTGATTTTCTGCCATTTGAAAGTTTTTTCACAAGATTTGGCAAGATAGGACAGGCTGTAGATGACTGGGTTTCTTTGACTCTCAAGGGTAAAGCAGGAGAAATAAAAGGAGAGGTGGAGAGCAGCTTTTTTTTAAAAAAGGCCTCCAAACAACAATGAAACCACACACGACAGTGTGGCATAGTCTTTTGGACACTGGGTGAGTAATGAAGTTTGTATGCAGCCTGTCCACTTCTGCCATGGAGTTCCAAACATGCCACGCCTGCAGACTCATGGGGTGGAAGGAAAAATGCGAAATGGCCTCAAGTTAAGGCTGTCCACAGAAGGTGCAAAACTGTGCTAGTGAATTCTGGAATGAGGACAATGTCAGTAGAATAGAATGATGAGAAACAGGCCTATGCATCTTGCCCATTTCTTTAGAACTCCCGAGAATAGAGAAAGGTAGGAGGAATACTTCCTATATTAAATTGATACAACAAATGTCTTTGTACCAAAATGAAGATAACTACATCAAATGAGAATGCATTACAAAAGAAAGACTTCATGTTACATAATTCCTTCTAAAATATCCACCTCAGTGTCTGAAAGAAGCATGATTATTACTATTCATAAAGAAGAGATTGTGTATGCTATTACATTTTAAAATTTATTTTGTAAATAAATTTATAAAGAACATATAAGATATGGTAGACATACAATGATTATTGGTCAGGGGTTGGGGTGGAGAGAGCAGTGTTCTACTGGGTGGAAATCACATGGACTATCTTAGCAGCTGACCTGACAAAGTGACTTTCACTTCCTGGACAAATTTCAATGGGCAGCACCTTAAGTATGTCTTAAAGAGTCAAAAATGAATATAGTAACTCCATCCCATCCCATCTCTCCGGTTTTTAATGCAAAGCACGAGGGCATCGATATCAGGATGTGATGGCTGAAATCAGCACAACACAGTTATACAAATGATGTGTGCAAGTGATACTGCTTGTGTAATTATCAGCGTAATCCACCTCTATCAACCACCAGGAAAGAAAGGAGGGGTTGGGGGGGGGAGTTCACACTTGGGAGATCACTCGGAAGGCGGGCCAGGTGCCAAGTCTACAATCAGTTTAAAACAGTTCCTTCTCGTGAGAAGCCTGCAGGACAAATTATACTACACTTAATGCATCATTACTATTATGAATGAAATGCACTAGATTTCATTTCTGAATGAGAATAATTTAATCCAACATGTTTATCATTATACTGATCCCTGGATTGGCAATTATTTTAATGGCCCTCCTTGGCAAATCTGGTAGAAAAACCACAGTGGTCTGATTTTAAAATAATGTAAATATGAAAATAACATTATAATATTTTGCACAAGTACTCAATTTTCAGACTTTTAAATTTCCCAATCATTCCTTTTTTTTTTTTTTTTTTGAGACAGAGCCTCAAGCTGTCACCTGGATAGAGTGCTGTAGCATTACAGCTCACAGCAACCTCCAATTCCTGGGCTCAAGCGAGTCTCCTGCCTCCGCCTCCCAAGTAACTGGGACTACAGGCGCCCGCCACAACGCACAGCCATTTTCGGTTGCAGCTGTCATTGTTGTTTAGCTGGCTGGGTTTGAACCCGCCAGCTCAGGTCTACATGGCTGGCGCCTTAGCCAGTTGAGCCACAGGCACCGAGCCAAATTTCTCAATCATTTCAAGAAAATAATCAGTACTATTATATTAATATCCAAAGGTCTGTAACCTACAGAAATCCTATGTTTCATAAAATATCTTCCGTAAACTAAAGGAAGTTACTTATGTACTTTTTCTGGATATTACTACAAAAAATAAAATGAAGTAATGTTGAAACAAATGTTTCAAGGATTAGAAGAAAGACGAGAAAGCAAAAGAGAAGAGATAACAAAATGAGAGAGAGGCGGGGAAGTAATTTAAATAAAACAAAATGGAAAGTGGTGTATTACAAAGGAAAGTGACTACAAATTCTGTATTTTCATTATAATATATATTTGAGGGCAAACTGCTGTCATGACAAACTAACAGAATGTCTCATATGAGATTTAAAACTAGAACAACAGATAAGTTGTTCCTTTAATAATATGGTCAAAGATTAGCTCTATCTCAATCCCAGTCTGCTATTATTTTTTATAAGAAATTTAAAGATATGGATGGCTCACGCCTGTAATCCTAGCATTTGGCGAGGCTGAGGTGGGTGGAATGCCTTAGTTCATGAGTTCAAGACCAACCTAAGCAAGAGCGAGATCCTATGTCTACTAAAAATAGAAAAACTATTTGCCTGATGGCCAGCATCTATATTCCCAGCTATTTAGGAGGCCAAGGCCAGAGGATCACTTGAGCTCAAGAGTTTGAAGTTGGTATGAGCTATGACGCCATGGCACTCTATCCAAGGTGAGAGAAGGAGACTCTGT
This sequence comes from Arctocebus calabarensis, assembly GCA_963573935.1. Classification (NCBI taxonomy): domain Eukaryota; kingdom Metazoa; phylum Chordata; class Mammalia; order Primates; family Lorisidae; genus Arctocebus; species Arctocebus calabarensis. Next base: position 31,106 of record CAUYON010060268.1, read on the forward strand.
CCAAAAAAAAAAAAAAAAAAAAATCATTATTAGGAGCTAATATAACATTCAAGTTTTCTGAGTTTTTTTTTGGATAAAATATAGTCCTTGGAATTGCAGAGACTTGAAAAATAGAGACAGTCCTTGCATTAAAAAACTAAAAATGTACAATGAGGAAGTTGTTTTAACAGATGGCCATTTATATGGTACATCTGGTCCACTTCCTTTTTATAGGACAAAATTGCCTTAAACTGACAATTAACCATAGACAACAAACTTCTTAAGCTCAAAATTGTCAAACATTGAATAGGTCACAAAGCAGCGTTGTAAAAATCAACATTCCTGAGGTGTTTGGAAACAAACGAGGTATCTGTTCAGAATAATTTATAGGTTTACTGACCCTAAGTCAAAAAATACTTTTTGACAGTATAAGCTTTCTCAAATCTCTCTTACTATAGGGTTATGTAACAGAGATAGATAACACAAACTAATTTTACAAATTATTTACTTTTAAATGATGTATACAGATAAATAATTAGTAGATTATTTATTTAGATTACTAAATACTGGTTGATTGAAAGCTAACAGTTTTATTTACTGAAAATATGAAATAATTCTTTTCTGAAAATAAGGTTGAATAAAAAAAAACAGAAGCAATTCCTGCACTGATCTGTTTGCTTAATTCAGCATATAAAATTTTTGAAAAATAACTTACTGTTAATAACTAATAAGTATCTTAAAGGTGGTACTTTTCTAGAATATTTACCTTTTTCTTAGAATATAAAAGACAATGAGTAGATTTCCTTGGGACCTTAGAATTTGTCATTTTCAAATGTTTTTCAAGGGTGGCGTGCTCTGGCTCAAGGAGTAGGATGCTGGCCCCATATATTGGAGGTGGCAGATTCAAGCCCTGCCCCAGGCAAAAAAAAACTGCAAAAAAAAAAATTTTCAAATCTTTTTCAATCATTCCATTTTTGAGCAAATAAATATTTATAATTCACCAAAAGTGAATTTTTGATATGGTATAAAAAAATTGAGATTCTCTGAGGATTCTTACTCATTTTTCCTCTTTATAATTTGTAAAAAAAAAGAATGTATAACATACATACATATTATGTTTTTCATATATTAAAAATACATACTTTTCTATACGGAATCTTCAATTTGGGTATAATATTGGAATGCTTGAGAAATATAAATGAATGCTAATTAGGAAAAAATATGCAATTTTAATTCCTCCTCAATTTTTTAAAACAACAAAGTATGCTAAATACTATTTTGACTAATGAGGGTCTAAGTCTTAATTTAAACGCTATTTCTTCAGGGTATTAGGTATAATAAAAATAATTAAAAGGAATATACATAATGACAAAGCAAACTAATCAGATTTCTAGGAATTGTAAGACTCTAATCACTCATTAAACTGAAATTCCATGAAAAAAATCATGTTTGCAGCAGGAACACTAATTCATCATTAAACAATCACATAAATACTGTGTTATTCTGCAAGTACATATAAAACAAAATAGATTTGTGTGGTAAATCTCAAAATTATTGAATAGTAATAACACGTAGACTGTACCTTTATTTTTCTCCAACTTTATGTAATGTATTTCTGGGACATGTTTTTAAAAGTGTAGATTCAATTTCTCATTGGGATAAAAATTTGACTGTAATCTTCAGATGATATAGTGTTGATGAAATACATTTCAATTCTTTCTCTTCCCTCTTCCTCCTCTCCTTTCCCCTCTAAAAAGGGCATTTTAATGTCACAGAGAGAAAGGTCTTTTTTTTCTTTCTTAAACACATCAAGGCTATCACATTAGGGCAGCAAAGAGTGGTAGAGCAGAAATACGGTCACTGTGAAGACTCAATGGAAACCTTAAGATATTAATTCTACTTCATGAAAATTTATTTTAGAAGCTAAACAAGAGAAAACTATTAAAATGAAGTAGTTAAGTAGTTTAGAGGGAGTGGACACTGCTCTTTAAGGCTGGGTAGCAGTGACTGATCAGCAGCAAGGTCGAGAGAGGAATAACAACATGCTGTATGTAGCATCACATGACAGCAGCAGAGAAGATTTTATTAACTAGCAGATTAAGTGATTTCACTGAGTCCCATAGCCAATTTGCAGCAAGCCCATTTCAAAACCCAGATGTCTTAACCTCTTGACTTCTAGATAGTACTTTTTTTCCCTTTACCATTAGGAACTACTTTAAAAGTTTTAGAAAATGAACATTTGGGGCTGTATCATTTATCCCACACATAATGGTATAGAACACAGATTGTGGAGTTTCACTACCTTGGTTAGAATCCAGGTTCTGTCTCAGTCTCTTCACCTATATATCAGGAATAGTCAGGGTGAGAGGTTCACGTACTGATGTCTTGACTGCCTACCTCTTTATTATTCCCTTTGTAAAACATGCTGATATATAAGGAGAATCACTGAATTCCTGAAGTCTGTAGGCCTTTCTATGGTATGTGCGAGCACTCCTAGCACCTGAACTGTACAGCCACTGAGTCAGGTATGATTGTAGCCAAACCTATTTATTCCAGTTTTACCTGTTGTTATAATTACATAAATAGCTTAAATATTAAATTTCCAATGAAATAATTACAAAAGGAGATCTATTTCCTCATAAACAAATTTTGCCACTTTGAAAAGATTCAATAAAGATGAGATACTTAAAAATGTTGCTGAAGAACTGGCGGTAGACAAAGGTAATCATAAAAATTAGGGGAAAAAGTGTTAAAAAAGGAATAAAAGTCTAATTGTTTCAAAAAGGTTTTTAAAGTTTTTAAAATAACTGAAAATGCAATTAGAGATTATAGGTGATAAGTATAGTGTAGGCCAGAAAAACTACATGGTATTCAGAAACCAAATTCCTCACTGACAGAAAAAGGCTTGGTGTACAATACAGGGAGCAGAAATGTGGTAACAATATAATAAACAAATACAATAAAACAATCAGCAATCATTACCAGAGGAAAGGAGGAAGCAAATACTTTCTACTATTGATAATATTCATAATAACAGAAATGAGATTTACAATCTTAACATGATACTTAACATCTTATACCAGTAATTTTAAGCACTAGTTCTTAAATGTTAGTTAATTTGTGGCACATACTCTGGCTTCCATAGCCATTTTCCACCTTTCTGCTCTTTTGCTCTGTTCCTGTATAAAGTTAATTTCTATAGGCTTTAATCAATAGGCTCCCTTGTCTTCTGGTTGAGTTTAGTCAACATGAGGCACTCTTTAGATAACAGAAGGTTGAAAGAGTGAGGTCAGGGCATTTATTCCCTAAACCATAGGTTGACAGGGGCTACTGTCCTCCACTGAAGGTCAGTGCTCAAGACCCTTTCTTTGCTCTCTTAATCCAATGACCTCTAGATCTCCCAGCCCCTTCAGACTAGGGCTGGGAATGGCTTCCTGCCATCATTTGAAGTCTCAGAGAGCTTCAATCATCTTTTGTGAGTGTTCCTTATGCCTAACATTCTCTTGTGAATATCTGTCCTTTTACAAAGGTCCCCAAAGCTTCTTTATCTGAGTGTCTCATTGCTTTCCCATCAAGATCCTGACTGTAAGAGTTGCTGGCAGCAGAAATGACCTAAGGCTCTAGTCAAAATGGAATTCTGAGATTGGGACGCTCACATTGAAGAGAGAAGGACAGCCTCCAGATAAGGGAGTAAGGGAGAGTGCTAATCCTAAACCTGTGCCGGCAAGATGATTTTCCGAACTGTCTGGTGGTTCCATGGGATGAAGTGAATGCAGGTTAAGGTTTTGGGAGCTGTGGCATATATATTTATTTATATATATTTATATATATGTTTATATATATTTATATATATACTTTATTTATATATATTTATATATGTTTATTTATATATATGTGGCTCGTCAATATAGTTTGACATGGCTACTTCTGATGCACTAGGGTGAAGGGACAAATTGAAGTTCTTGAGTTCTCAAGTCAGAACATAGGTGAATATCAGAGAATTTTTCTTTTGGTTTTAAAAGAGTCCCTAATTCAATTAGTCCTCAGGGTAAATAAGGCTGAAGATCAATTCTGGAATCAGATTAGAAAGGTTATGGAATTGCAATGTTAAATAAAGTGAGCAATACCAAGACCACCAGTGTGGGGCAATGGAGCAATGATAGGAAAGGGTGAACCAAGAAATGTTCATGATAATACCCTTTTCTCTCAACTTCCCTGAGGTACAATTGATATGCCAAAAAGCCATATGCATAAAATCTGGAGAGCTGGGACACAGTTTTAAATCATTTTACTATCACCATAATGCAAGTAATAAATACAACAGTTACCTTCAAAAGTTTCCTTGTGTCACTTTCTTTTTTTCTGTGTCGTGGTAAGAACATTTAACATGAAGTCTGCCCTCTTAACGAACTTCTAAGTACATGATACCTTATTGTTAACCATAGCACCATGTTGTATGGTATACTTTGGAACTCACTCGTTTTGTATAACGGCAGCTTTATATCCATTAAATAATAATTCTCTATATCCCCATCTCTGCATCTCCTAGTAACGACAATCTTACATTGTCTACTTCTATATCTTTGACTATTTCAGGTGCCTCATATAAAAGAAATAATCTGCATACTCATACAAAAACATGGAAGCTAAATAACATTATGCTGAAGGATAGCTGGGTCATAGATGAGATTAAGAAGGAAATTACCAAATTTCTGGAAGAAAATGACAATCAAGACACAAATTATCAGAACCTATGGGACACTGCAGTCCTAAGAGGGAAATTTATAGCACTCCAAGCCTTCTTCAAGAAAACAGAAAGAGAGGAAGTTAACAACTTAATGGGACATCTCAAGCAACTGGAGAAGGAAGAATATTCCAATCCCAAACCCAGCAGAAGAAAAGAAATAACCAAAATTAGAGCAGAATTAAATGAAATTGAAAACAGATGACTATCGAAAGAAAGTGGAGTGAAATATTACGCAGCTTCAAAAAGGAAATTCTGACATGTGCTACAACATGAATGAAACTTAAGACAGTCACCAAAAGGCAAATACTGTATGATTCCACTTATTTGGGCTACCAAGAGTAGTTGAATTAATAGAAACACAAAGTAGAACAGTGGAGGAGAATAGAACAGCTGGGAGAGGGAGGTGATGAGCAGTTATTTAACTGGCGTGGGATTTTAATTTTACAAGATGAAAAAGTCCTGGAGATTGATTAATCACACAATGATATGAATGCATTTAACACTGGCACACTTAGAAGTGGTTAAGACTATATATTTTATGTTTTGTAGGGTTTTTACCAACTTTACAGTTTTTTTGTTTGAGATGGAGTCTCAAGCTGTCACCCTGGGTAGAGTGGCGTGCCATCACAGCTCACAGCAACCTCAACCTCTTGGGCTTAAGTGATTCTCTTGCCTCAGCCTCCCAAGTACCTGGGACTACAGGTGCCCGCCACAAAGCCCAGCTTTTTTTTGTTGTTGTTGTTGCAGTTGTCATTGTTTTAACTGGCTGGCTCTGGGTTTGAACCCACCAGCTTCAGTGTATGTGGCTGGCGCCCTACCTACTGAGCTGCGGGCACCACCTAAAGTTGTTTTTTTTAATCCCTCTCTCGTGAAGTTTCCATTCTTGTACTCTGAAAGGAGCAATAGTTTATGTCCCCACTGGTTTTCTCCTCCTGGGCCCTCTCCCTTTCAATGGGTGAGAAAGGCCAGTGTGCAAGCAACCATCTGGGCTCATCTCGCTGCCCTGCACACTCTGGCCAGCCAGCTCTGCACTTCTTTGCACATCTCCTCAAGCTGGAAAGGAGGGCCAGCCAGCCCACTTAGCTTAGGTACAGGGGTCAGCCTTCCTTACTCTCACTTGTGCCCCCTGAAAGACATTACAGTGTCAAACATAACCCTACCAGGTGCTCCTGGAGGGTACAGTCTGCGTTTCCCAACGGGAAATGGGAGGCTCCCTCGTCTCTCATCTGCAGACTCTCCTGGGCAAGTAGTTTATTGGCTTGTCACTGATGACCCCAGGGGTATGCGTGCATCACTCATGAGCGTGTGCACACACACAGGACTGGGGTGAGGGGGACGGGGTGAGATTCACGCCTCTAGTAGGACCCTTGGATTTAGCCGGTGGCCTGTAGGCCACCACTCCTCCCGGCCTCTGCCCAGAGAGCCCACCTGATGCTAATTGTTTGCAACTGCAGATGCAGCTTCTCCACCAAAGTCCTCTCTGTCCAGATGTTGTCATCGGCCAGTCCTAGCCAGCAGGGCTAGCCTGGGGTCTGGCTCTCACCTGTCAGTCCTGACATCTTCAGTGGATAATGGAACACAAGGATGTGAGAGGCAGAGCAGGTGCATGCTAATGAGGAGATCCATTTTAATTATGATTTTAATTAAACACCCAATCCAGTAGGAAATATGACAAGAACTAGGCTGGGGCTGTGCAACCTGCAAGGAGGGAGGGGAGCGAGGGTGGCAGGCACAGGGAAAGGAAGGAGCCGCCAGGCCTCCCCAGGATTTGGAAGGAAAGGGCAGCAATCCTGGGAAATTGAGAAAAACCTGTGTAACCTGAACTTGACGCACACTAAGCCTTTTCCTCTAAAGAGCGTTCAGACATCCAGTCTTCTGGAAGAGAGAGTCTTAGCCAGGAGTCTTAGCTTAGTCTTAGAGCTGGCCAGGCCTGACTCCTTCACTGCACATGGGACACCTGAGGTTGGGGTGAGCGGTGACTTTCCCTTGTCTGCTCCCCTGTAACATCCTGTCCATGTCCACCAGAGAGTACACATCACACCATATGATCACTAACTCCTGGCGAACTCTATTGGTCAGACCAAGTGTTCATAAACTTAGAGAGTTGTTCATACAATGAGAGCCCCCCAAAGGCAAGGCTGCCTCTGCCTAGCTTTCTTTGCACAACATTACAAGCAAATAGACACTAAGAAGATTGTTGATGCTCACAAAGGGGAAGCCTCCTCACCTGCAAAGAAGAATAATACATAATAAAGGATCTTCTCCAAACTCTACACTCCATGCCCACTTAGAGCAATTCCTGGTGTCTAGCAGCACTCAGAAAATGTGTGTGTAATGAATAAGCTCGGGAAGTGTAAAGCCCAGACAGGTAATAAGAAGTCAGGAGCCTCACTCTCAGTTGTTCTTTTGATTTTTTCCCAGCTTTACTGAAGTGTGACTGACACATAAAAATTGTGTATATTTAAGGTTATACAGCATGACGTTTGGATACATGTGTCCAGTCTGAAATGATTCCTACAATCCAGAAAGTTAGCAGAACCATCACCTTACATAGTGACATGTATGTGTGCACGTACACGGGTGTGGTGAGAACACCTACGAGCTTCCCTCTTAGTACATCCCAAGGATATAACACGGCACTATTAAACGAAGTCATCTTACTATCCATCAGCTTTCCAGAACTTACAACTCATTTTAGAACTTAGAGTTTGTATCCTTTGACCACCATCTTCTCTTCCCTGATCCCTCAGCCTCTTGTAACCACCCCTCTACTGTCTGTTTCTAGGAGTTCAACTTTTTAGATTCCCCATATAAATGTGATCAGGCAGTATTTGCCTTTCTCTGACTGGCTTATTTCATTTAGCAAAATGTTCTCAGGCTCTATCTATGTTGCTGCAAATGGCAGGATTTCCTTCTTTTCCTAAGGTTGAATGGTATTCCACTGTGTTTATGTACCACATTTTCTTTATCTATTCGTCTGTCCATGGGACACTTAGGTTGCTTCCTCTTGGCTACCATGGCCATTGCAAACAATGCTGCAATCAAGATGGGACTACAGATAACACCTCTCAGCTGTTCCTAAGCCAGGCTGTCTGATTTCCAGCTTTACCCTTATGGAAGAGATCAATGTGCCTGTGCATATGTGTGTTCTGTGTGCATCACTGTGTGTATTGCGTGCTGTGTGTATGGCAGCAGAGGAGGTAACAACAGAAAATTGGATCTCAAGGGGCAAAAGAACTAATTCGACAAAACTCTTAATAATGGATTATAGATCAATGCAATGCAGAATTGTAAGTGACCTTAGCAATGGATCCTGTCCAACAAAATTTTCTACAATTATGAATATATTCAATATTTACCCCCTGTCTGATAGAGTAGCTATTAGCCACATGTAGCTAGTAAGCATTTAAAATGTAGCTAGTGTAATTCAGGAACTGAAAAACACAAACAGAAGTTTTCCAAACTAAGATACACAAATGGTCAACAAACATGAAGAAATGCTCAACATCACTAATCATCAGGGAAATGCAAATTAAAACCACAATGAGATATTACCTTAACCCTGACAAAATGGCCTTTATTAAAAGTCAAAAAACAATGGATGCTGGCCAGGATGCAGAGAGAAAGGAACACTTATGCACTGCTGATAGGACTGCGAATTAGTACAACCTCTATGGAAAACGGTATGGATATTTCTCAAAGAACTAAGAGCAGACTTACCACTTGCTCCAATAATCCCTGTAGGGAATGGGAGTGTTATCTGCAGTCCCATCTTGATTGCAGCATTGCGAGGTGGTGGACCCCTCACAGCCTGGGGAAGCATTCAGGGAACGACCCCCTCCCCCAGACACTTCTCCAAGATTAACATTCTTTTCACCTGCCAGAAGTCTCGTAGCCCCTACATACTTTCCTTACTACAGCTTTTCTTCCTTAAAGTTAATCCTTACCCCAGGTGTTAAGATTTACCTTGTTAAAGATACTTTATATATAAATCTGCTTCCATAGTTCAGTGCTGGCTGCAGTCATCAGCTGCATCAGACCTCCCAACCTCATTCTATCTTTTGTCTCTTGTCTTTTTTTTCATTTCCCACCATTCCCACTCAGGTTGTTTCTCCTTCCTCATGCTGGTTCCTGAAAAATTCCACCTCTGGGTATCTATCCAAAGTAAAATAAGTCACGTTATAAAAAGAAGACATCTGCACTCAAATATTTATTGCAACATAATTAACAATTGCAAAGATGTGGAAACAACCTCAATGCCCATCAGTTCCTGAGTGAATTAAGAAAATGTGATGTGATGTGGGCATGTGCGTATGTGGGTGTGTGTATGATATAGACAGAATCTAAGAAAGTTGAACACCCAAAGGACTGTGACAAACTGGTCAACATAAGGAACTAGAACTACTGAATTGATATGTACATAGTACATGTCTAGTCTATGATAATTAGGTCAACTTAAGGAAGTGGTCAGTGCAGTGAGGCACTCAACTGTGGAAGTTCTAATGTGTGTGTGTGTGTATGTATACATATCATGGAGTACTACTAAGAGGGAATGAAATAATGTCATTTGCAACAACTTGTATGAAAGAGACTATTACCCTAAGTGAAATATCTCAGGAATAGAAAAACAAACACCATATGTACTTTCTGATAATTGGGTGCTAATCAGGGCTCATACATAAGCACAAAGAGATGTAAAGTTCACTTGAAAACAAGAAGGGGGCATGAAGGGGAGGAAAAGGGGTAAAAACCTGCCCATTAGGTACAATGGGTGATGGGCACCCTAAAAGCCCCAATTGAAGCATTTAAAAAAGTACCCATGAAACAAAAATATCAGTACCTCCTTAATATTTTAAAGTTAAAAAATAAAAAATAGCTACTGTAACCGAGCAACTGAATTTTTTAATAAATTTGATTTTAATTAATTTAAATTCAAATAGCCTCCTGTTGCTAGGGGCTGCCATAGTGGTTGACGCAGTCGTAGGTCACCTAATCAGATTCCTTCTTGGGTCAGCAGAGGAAATTAAGGCTCAAAGAAGTAGTGCTTGGACGTTGCCCAAGCTCATCCACTGCCTTACCGGGTAGCCCATAAAGACTCAACCCGGTTTGAGGTGTCAGGTACATAAGAGAGTGCACTTTCCACCAGAAGCTCTGCTTCCAGAGATGATACTACAGTCCCTCTGCAAGGTGTAAAGACTCATCCTAGGTCCTCAGGTACATTTGGAGAGCTGGAGGCAGGGGCAAGAGCCTGGGGACAACCCTGCTGTGCTCTGCGTCTCCACCACCACTGGGAACCAGCAGGGCGAGCCCATCTGGTCCTTCCCAGCCAGGCAGTGTGAGGTCTCTCATGCCTCCTGACCTGCAGCTCAGGGCTCATCACTGGCAGGAACAGAGCACCGGAGATTGGGGCGGGTGGCAGAAGTTAATTGAGATTAGATGCGCCTGCTCCATGGTTAACAAAAGCGCAGATGCTCCAGAGCCCGTTCTTCAGCCAGATCACTTTCCAAATACTCTCCTTTCCTCCCTTTCTGCTTCCTCCCACCCTCCCCTCATCAACCCACTGCCCACAGGTGCTCCAGGGAGGTGTGGATTGGGCTCCCTCTCCCTTTGTTAGCTTTGACTCAATGTCAGTTAACCCTTTTCCATAATGCACAAGGTCGTTTGTGGAAAGAATAGAGAAATCAGGGATTCTCAGCCTCATTTCAGCACACCTATGTCCCCTGCGGTCATTCTCCCATGTCCCTCTGCTGTCAGCTTCATTCTTTGGACTTCCAATGAAAGAGGCCATCAGGGTACCCACAAATCACCCTCTACCATCAGGGCACAGAGTGCCCATGGACAAACCACATGTCAGGCTTCCAGGTGGGCAGGGATGGGGAATCAGGAAAATCCCCAGAGATCCCCCAGCCTATCACAAGGCCCCTCATGGTTGGAGCAACTGAATTCCAGTCTTCAAATGGACTCTGGTCCTAGGACTCTGGCAGCTAGTTCACCAGGGGCACCTTCTTAGAAAAGATGAGTTCAGAATTCTCTGTTCCTTTTGAGTAAGGGATCAAGAAAGTCGGAGACTTAAGCAGTTTCCATCTGTGATCCTAAAAGTACCTTTTTCCTCGTCCCAAATCTAAGCAGGTTTTGTGTCCACTGCACCCTGGGGTGCTATCACACTGTCCCCAAATCCAGCCTCTAATTTGTACACTCTGGACCCTCCAAGGAAAACAGAGGCCGCCTCGCTATGGACACAGCAATTTTCCTGGGACAGGAAAGACCCTGCCTGTCAGAGACTGAAACAGACACAAATGTAAGAGACAGCTGCTGACCTACTGGGGCACAGGGGCCAGGAGCGTGGCAGGAGAGGAGGGAGCCACGCAACAGGCAGGCTTTGTAGCCATCAGCAGAGGAGTGGGCTGGGGAGACGGACACCTCATTGAACTGGCCCTTCTCACTCTGGGTGGGGCGTTGGCCAGAAAAACATCCTTCTTTGGAAGAATTGACAGGGTAGATTTTTTACTCCCACTCAGCAATTCCTTTTGCTCCCTTCTTTTTTTTTTTTTGCTAGGGCTGGGTTTGAACCCACCACCTCTGGCATATGGGGCCGGTGCCCTACTCCTCTGAGCCACAGGCACTTTTGCTCCTTTCTTAAGGAATGCCTTCCAGAGAGCAGCAGGTGTGTTCTAGGAACCATCCAGCCCCTCTGTTGCTACAGCTGGACCCCCACGCCTTCTTCAAGTCATTTCAGTGTCATTGTATGTCTACTTTCTTCTTTCTCCTCATCACTGAGGATTCCTTCCCTTGCTAGAACAATGCCTATTTCTCTTTTAATAGGATTCTACCTCTGGGGAGCAATCCCTTTGGAAGCAATGGCAGGACAGAAACAGAAGCAAAGGAGCAGAGTAACAGACACCATCCTCTCCACTGGTATCTGGGTTCTCGCCTGACATGGGTTTGTCCCCAACATTGGCACATCTCTTAAGTGGCTGCTTGCATTTGGATGACCGTGAGGGTCCCTGAAGGTAAGGGCTGAGCCGTAGGAGAGCTAGACAGCTCCCCCAGCTCACTGGCCTCTGCTCGGGCCACTGGAAGTGCCTCCAGACCCCACGGCTAGCTCCAGATGGGCACACCCACTACTTCCCCCCAGGGCACTGCATTCAAAACCAAGCAAACCCAAGACATCTGTGTTATCTCAAACTGCAGAAGCACAGAGGGCAGCTGGGAACCAGCAGACAGGTGACAATTTCAGCCTGACAGCCAAGGGACCCACATCTTGCCCCTGACTCTGCAAAACACGTTTCTTCTCCTGCCTTAGACTGCCTGCCCAAGCCCAGCAACTTTGTCACTTCTTGCCGGTACTTAGCAAGCTCTGACCAACACACAAGGACTTTGCACCAATAATATCCTCCATCACCCAAACCCTTTCTGCCAAAGGTCACTTTAGATCCTGTCCCCAAGAATCCTTCCCTGGCCCTCTCCTCTGCTCCAGAGGGCAGGGGTGAGGCGTGAAGGGAGTCCCTTCCCGCCCAAATGTGAAGATGTGGCAATCTAGGCTCAGAGCTTATGGAAAATGCCGCCCGTGAGAGAACAAACCCAGCTGGAGCCCAAGCATCCTCCTCTTTGAGCTTTTCTCACATCTACTGATGATAGTGAATCTGCTGACCAATATTTAGTGAGCGCCTGTTTAGAATAAGACGTCACAGACGTGTAAGTCATGACCCCCGTCTACACTCGAAGAAGTTTATGCCTTTCTTGAGGAGATGCCAATCCAGGACATGCCAATAGCTACTTGGGAGTGAACAGCACACTCCAGGGAGTCCATTCACCTGGAACAGCAGCCCGGGCCCTAATGACTTGAACGTGTTATTCCCAACAAGAGGAGGTTACACACCAAGCATTGTAGGAATAGAGGTGGGAGAGGTCACTGTGGGGCGATGGGATGACCCAGCTTCACCAGAGTCACGAAGGATGGGTTTAGCTTAGAAGGATGAGTTGAAAAGAAAGATGGTCCAAGCAGGTGAAATTTTATGAGGCAGAAGGACTGGTCAGAAAGACTCAGTAAGAATGTAAGAAACAGTGAACAGATTAGTTTGGCTGGAAAGGAGAGCTTCTCGGGAGCAGAGGTGAGATTTCTGTTTGAAAATGTAAACTGAGGGCTCGGCGCCTACAGCACAGTGGTGAAGGCATCAGCCACATAAACTGAGGGTGGCGGGTTCAAATCCGGCCCAGGTCAGGTAAACAACAATGACAACTGCAGCAAAAGATAGCCGGGCGTTGTGGTGGGTGCCTATAGTCCCAGCTACTTGGGAGGCTGAGGCAAGAGAATCGCTTAAGCCCAAGAGTTGGAGGTTGCTGTAAACTGTGATGCCATGGCACTCTACCAAGGGTGACATAGTGAGGAGAGAGAGAGAGAAAGAATGAAAGGAAAAGAGAGAGAGAGGGATGGAGGAAGGAGGGAAGGAAGGGAGGGAGGGAGGGAGGGAGGGAGGGAGGGAGGGAGGGAAAGAGAAAGAAAGAGAGTGAGAGAGAGAGAAAGAAAGAGAGAGAGAGAGAGAGAGAGAAAGACAGAAAGAAAGACAGAAAGAAAGACAGAAAGAAAGAAAGAAAGACAGAAAGAAAGAAAGAAAGACAGAAAGAAAGAAAGAAAGACAGACAGAAAGAAAGACAGACAGACAGACAGACAGACAGACAGACAGACAGAAAGAAAGAAAGAAAGAAAGAAAGAAAGAAAGAAAGAAAGAAAGAAAGAAAAGAAAGAGAAAGAGAAAGAAAGAGAAAATGTAAACTGAGGACAAACACCATTAATGAGCCCTGGGCTGAATTCTGTCCTACTGGAGAGCCGCATCCTAGAACTTCCCAGAGACAAGAGGAGGCTAGATTGCATTCATGGATGTGGTTCAGGCCCAGATCTATGGCAGGCACCTCCAGACAGATAGATGCCCACTGGATATGAGCAGCATGGCCGCTGTTCAGACCCCTCCTGAGGACCACTCCCACCACTCCCCAACGGGAGCCTAACCCACCATCCCCTAACCAACACAGGAGCAGGGCTTCCCATTCACCTCAGTTCCACTCTTTCCAGGAGAGCCCTTCCTCATTTTCCTGCCTCCAAACCCCTGACATTCTCTGCATCTGCCCCATCCTCCCTCCATCCCTCCCATCTCCTGCAGGTAATCTTATTATATTAAGTGTTCCAGATCTCACTTGCCCCAAACACTTCAGGCCCTTGCTGCCCTGATTACATCCTTTCACTCTCAAAGGCTCACCTTCCCCTCCCTTTGTTATTTAGATATGCTCTAGAATCCCCCCCATCTTAACATCAAAACCTTCCTGACTTGACCTCCACCTCTAACAACCATCCTCTCTCTATATTTACCCCCTTCCCAACCAAGCTACACAAAAGGGTTATAACACACGTGCGTTCTTCAACCCACATCACTCTCATCCACATCTGGCCCCACCCCACCTCACCCCCCCATACAAACCACTGAAACTGCTTTTGCCAAGACCACCTATGACTCCCAGGTGACTAAATCTCATGAGCACTCTCTGGCACTTCCACCTACCTGACTCTTCAATAGCATTTGACCTCTCTGTCTTCATTCTGTGTCTGCAATGTCACTTTCTCCTGGTTTCCTCCTAACTCTCTCTCTTTTTTGCAGCCTCCCCTTCCTTGAGCAAACCTTACCAATTCCTTATTAGTAGTACTATTGTAAGCACTTTATATTTTAACTACTTTAATCCCCCAAACACTCCTGCAACATAGGTGTCACTATGTTCCCCATTTTGCTAGATATGAAAACTAAGACATACAGAGAAATGTTGCCCAGGGTACTTAGCTAATAACTGCAAAGTACAAGATTTAAACAGTTTGAGTCTTGAGTCTATGCTGTTCATTAATACATTATGCTACCTCCTTACCTGTATTAGTAAGGATAGAATACAATAGGCTGTAACAATAAGCAAACTCAAGAGTAGCTTAATATAATAAGATTGTATTTCCATCTCATGCTATATGTCCAGGACATATCTTCAGGGAATCTCCTCTGCATGGTCACTCAGGGACCTAGGTAATAGAGGATCCAACAGCTAGTTCTATAGGAAGAAGAGAGACTGGCAAATCACATATGGGCTTTTCACTGTCATTTCTACTCATGTTTCTTTGACCAGGACTGACCACATGGCTCCATCTAACTATAAGAGAAGTGGAAAATATTAGGGAGTGAACTGAATATTTGCTAAGATATCATACTATGCAATACTAAACTTTAAATGCTGGAGTTTCTCCAGACTCAGTCGTAGGCCCTATCTTTTTTCCCCATGGCTTTACTAGCTATATAATGAGACTTCTCAGATTTATATATTTAACCCAGACCTTAGCCTCATTTCTGAGCACCAGTCTTGTCTAGCTAACTGCTTACTTGACATCTTTAAAAGGGTATCTTAAGAGCTTCTTAAATTTAACATATTTAAAACACACCGTCCGAGTTCTCCCCCATCACAATTTCTCTCCTTTTCCAACCTGTCTCATTCCAATGATACCTCCATCCATTTAGCCATTTCTGCCCAAATGCTGGGGATTATTGCTGCCTCCTCCTTTACTTCCCATATTGGATCTATTGCCAAGTCTGGAGGAGTCTATCTTCAAAATAGTGTTCAGTCTTCCCAGTCATCACCAGCACTGTCACGCTTGTCTAAGCCACCATCGTCTCTTGCGTAGACTACCATGACAGCCTCCTCCCTATTCTCCCCATTTCCTCTCTGAAGCCCTTCTTGCACACCTATAGGCAGCCTGATCTTTATCAAGTGCAAATAAGATCCTGCTACTTCCTTCCCCCTCAATGGACATCTATATTGCTCAGGGTTAGGCCCAAAGTCCTTAAAAGGACCTACGAAGCCCCCCAACTTATCCCTCTCCTACGTCTCCAGCAACTTCCTGTGCTAACCTTCCCCTCATGCATCACTGTCCAACCTCACACTTGAAGGAACCTTCAAGTTCCTTGAATGTGCCATGCCCTTGCCTTCAAACATGGTGCTCCCATTCATCAGAGTGCTCTTTTTCACACTGTACTGCACAAAGTCCTTCTCATGCATGGGTCTCATCCTAAATGTCACCTCCCGAGAGACCTCTCATGAGGTCTGCAGTGTAAATATGGTCCTCCTGACACACTATTTCATCATACCCTACAATTATCTTCACCATTTTTCTGTTTAATATCTTACTGTCATGGCAGCTATGGGGAATCCATGTTTGCTCACCATTGGGTCTCTATACATAGTCACCAGCAAATAATTGTTCAATATATGAGCCAATGAAAAAATAAGCCCCTGCCCTAGACTATGTCTTCAGTGATCAGCGGATTCAAGCTGCCACAGAGTTGGCTTACTGTCTCCCCGTCCCCTCACTCCACGTGGATGTCGTTATAATCAAGGAACAAAGATCTTTGCTTTGCAAGGTCTCCAAAGAATGTGCGGATCTTGATGTTCAGGCATGGGCTGGCTGAGTCTGGCTCCTGAGGGGACCCAGGCAGTCTCTCTTAAGGCTGCGCTGCTTTGGGTGACAGACAGATTCAGAAGGGTTACGGTATCTTTGTTCTTTTTCTTTTAATTGATGAATGAATAGCTAAACTCCTTAGTCAAGTCTGTAAGGTCTTTCACAAGCTTGCCCATTCCATGTTTCAAATCTACTGCTGCTGCAACCAATTGCCACAAACTTAGTAGCTTTAAAAAACCGATGCATTACCTTACAGGTCTGGAGTTCAGAAGTCTAAAGTGGGCCTCACCAGGTAAAATACAAAGGTCGGCAGGGCTGCATTCTTTTTGGAGGCTTTAGGAGAGAATTTGTCTTTGCTTTATTTTGTTTTTTGCCTTTTGCCACTTCTAGAGGTCAATTGCATTCTGTGACTCCTAGCCCCTTCCTTTCTCTTCAAAGAAACACCAGGCTGAGTCCTCCTCACCCTGTCTCCTCTCTGCTTCTCTCTCTTCTGCCTCCCTCCTTTACTTATAAGGACTCTTATGATTTCACTGGGCCCATCCAGACAAACTAATCTCCCCATTTCAAGGTAAACTGTCAGCAACTTTAATTCTCTCTACAACCCCATTGTCCGCTAACCCAGTGTAGTCCCAGGGTCCAGGGATTGGAACATGTCCATCCTTGGACCACCATCATTCTGCCTACAACCAACCTCATTTCTTTCTACTTCTCACCCTCAAACTCTATTAGGGGTGTCCTACCTGTGGCCCATAGGCAACATGCTGATTTTGTGGGCACTTTTTTTCTTAATGGTGCTGTCAGATATCATGAAAAGTATGTATGGATTTTTTTTTTCTTGCCAATCAGCTTTGATAGTGTTCGTGTATTTACTGTGTGGACAGAGACAACTCATTCTTCCAATGGGTAGCAGGAAGAAGGTTGGACGACCCCACTCTACATCTTAACCCTTAAGAATCTGAGACTTGGAGCCCTCACCCTAGGGGTGAGGGTGAAAAGACCTGCAGAGAGCCCCATAAGTGACTTCTAAAAGCTTCCTGAACATTCTGTGCCTACACTACTTATACTGTAGACCACCATCCAGAACTCCAGATTTTCTCACCTGAAAAGGAGGAGAAGGATGCCTGTTTCTCTGGGTCATTGTAAAGATTAAATGAGTTAACATTTGTATGGTGCTTAGGGAGGGATAGTGGATGAAAAAGAGCCCATGCTCTGATTCTGGAAGTCTGGGTTCTAATCTGGATTGTATGTGACTCTACTAGATTATTTAATCTCTACAAATGTCCTCAAAGCCTCCTCATTTCCTCAACTTTCCTTGCATTTCCTCAACTGCAGAGGAAGGATATTAAAAGTACCCATCTTGCAAGGTTGCTAGGAGGATGAAATGAAGTAAGTTATGCAGAGTGTTTGGGACACAGTCATTGCTCCATAAGGTTAGGTATTATGACTCTTACACTAGAAGCCTTAATAAATTGTAGCTGTTCTTTGTTGCTCTTATGCTTTCTTTTATTCCTTTATCTGAAAACATTCTCAAATCCCAGCACAAGCATTGGCTCTTCGGGAAGGACTTCTTTCTTTCCTACGGAAAGGTAGGTAGTTATTCCCCCACCCCCACCATGTACATTTCCATAACACCCAGCCTGCATTTCTGTTACCGTACCAACATAATGGGTTGGATTAAGGATCTTGTATGAGATAGAAGAATTAAGTTCAGAAACTCATCCTAGAAAAAGTGCTACATACCTCCTTGCTAAAGTATCTCCATAGTTACCTTTGAAGTACTCCCCTTGGCCATCTGGTCACCATAATGATATTCAGCAAGGAGCTATGTAGCAATTTTTCTAGGATGAGTTCATGAACTTAACTGTCAGGCCTCCATACAAGAGAAGAGCTTGATGGTCATTCTAGAAAAGGAGTTCCAAAGGTGCATTGAAGGGTGGACTTGGCACTGGCGTTGATGTCTAGCTTCTTAAGGAAAGTACTTTGAACGTGACTGTAGCTATATTCAGCAATGAGGTATGTAGCACTGCTTTTAGGATGAGTTTGTGAACTTAGTTGTCTGACCTCCTACCCACCCACCCTCCCACCCTCCCGACCACCACCACCACGATCCCACATGTAGGAGTCTGAACTCGTAGGCAGGTTCCTAGTCCCATCTACCTAGATTCAGTGCCTCGTTCAGAGCCCAGGCAGTGCAATGTTTAAGAAATGTTCTTTGATTGAATAAATATAGATTTCTATGTTACTACTCAGAAATTAGCATGATATAGAATATCCATTAATTTATTTGTTTAAACACACAACAGAGACAAGAGTGTGGCTCCAGATTCTTGGCATTCAGAACAGTGAGGTGTATGTGCTTTGCTCCCGGGAACAGGATTCCTTGGGTTTGAGCAGAATTGCACCCCTTGGGAGAGCTGCAGGCAGAAAACAGGACTTGCTTGCATCCAGCCCCCTTCTCAGGAGAGTCCTGTGCCGTGGCCCTTAGACTACTCTCCTCCTCGTCAGCTTACAGGCTTTCATTCCGTGCTTCAGCAACTTGGCCCCACAGAAAATGTCTACCCCAAGCAGAACAGGCTGAAAATCATATTTTCATGGGATGTCAAGCCTCCTCTCCTACCTTAAATGAAAGGTATTATTTCTGAGAGGAGAATGTCACACTCTACTACCAAAATTCTGCTTCCTCGGCAAAATCCCCAGCAGTTTCTCTGCATGGCTGGCAGCTCTCTACCCAAGGCCAATGCTAGGAAATTCACCAGGCCCAACGCAAATCATGGGCGCACAAGCCCCTCTGTGATTACAACAAGGGGAAGCTAAGTCTAGGAGCATTCACGTGCAACAGTGGGGGAGGGAAAGAGGGAGATATGGTCCAGAGGCACCACCGCAGGACCCACAACAGGTCCCCAGTCCTCTTGGGGAATTCACCCATCACTGTGCCAAGTAAGTAAATTATCTCCAGCTCAGCAAACTCTGGGCCTGTCCTGTAATAGTTGATATCCTTTCACCTTCATCTTCGGTATCTATAAAAATATATCCTTCTTAGCTGCCAAAAAGCTATCAGTCCCTTGTCTCCAAGCAATTCTTGCTGGAGACTGAGACTTCTTTCGGATTCACCCATGTTGAACCTGCCCTGGGATAAAAAGCTTTGTACAGAGTTGGGGAGGGCAGAAAAGGTGGCAGGCACACACTGGATTCAAATACATGGGAAAACTACCTCTACTTTTTAATGAGTGAGAAGACGCTGGGGAGAACAGGTCAGAAAGCAGCTCTCTGTCCCTCGAGCTCCCTGTTGTGTCAACTTCCATGTGTGTGGCCTGGGGGCTGATCAGGCGCTAAGTCCTCACCAGTCCCAGGAGCACCAGCTGCTTACCTAGCTGGCAGCTCTAAAGCATGGACACCTGTCTGCTGCGGCAACATCTTTCCAGACCCAGAGGTTCGCGTCTGACTTTTCCTCCCCTGCCACTTCCAGAGGCCTCTGCTTCCTGACAGAGATGTGAGTCTGCTCTGGGCATAACCCAGATGATTAGCACAGGAGTCCTGTGTCTTCCAGGGGCCCTGTGGCTGGGCTCAGGTGCCAACCTATTCCATCCTAGTGTTCTCTGTGTCAGGAATCCAGCTATTCTGAGTCCAGGAGGCCTGATGTTTTGCCAGGATGGATTCAAGTGTTGTGGCCCACAAGCTCTTCTGGCAAGGCACCTCCTGTCCTGATGTTCCCTCATCCAGGCACCATACCCTGGTGGGATGCTGGCTGGACTCCCTAACAGGTCCTTCTCCCCCAGAAAGTGCCCAGTGACAATGAGTATCCTCCTTCCCCAAGACTCTCCACTCAGAATTCTCCAGCCTGCTTCTTCATCACTTCACTCCATTGCGTGACTGGGGGCTGTATGCAAACATTTGCTTTGATTTGTAAAATGATCCATATAATTAGGGAAAAGAGTTAAATAAAGGGACTGATTTCAGAGAGCAGGCTCTTAATGACACTAATACCTGACAAAAGGGGTCATTACGATGGGCTAATGGGCCTTGCCTGGCGTTCGGCTCTCTCAGGACACAATCCAACACACTCAATTATCTGCTAATCAGGGCCATTTTGTCAGAGGTTATTGCCCTGAAGTATCAATTATAGGAACATTATTAATACTTTATGGAGAAACCACATGCATGAAAGTGTTAAACTCACGGGGCGAGCCCTTCATCTCCCCCCTTCCAACTTGGACCCATAAGATACAGTCTCTTTTTGCCTCCATTTACTTCCCCAACTGGGGCTTTCCATGACCCATTGGTTCTACTGGGAAGGAGCCAGGGCCATGATGATGTTCCCAATCCTGTCACCTGTGACCGGGCTGGCAATCCCAACTCTTAATGCCACCAGCTGGCAACAGCAGCTTAGCCTAAAGCCAAGGCATTACTGACTCAAGATACGAGAGAGAAGCAGGAGCCATGAGGCTCCATGAGTCTCTCTCTGTTTCTCTCCCTCTCTCTCCCCTCTTCTCTCTCTCTCTCCTGCCCTTCTATCATTCACTCTCTCTCCACCCCTCCCCATCCCATCATCCCTTTCCTCAATGAGGCCTATCAAGGACAAGGGGCAGGAAGTCCCCTCCACTTCAGATACAGTCTGTTCTACGCATAGTACATGCTGTTTCCTAGAACCCAATTCTCCCTGCTGGACACTTCTTGGAGGAATACTCGACAAGGTGGAGTAGGGTACCAGGCAACACATGAAAAGGACTTTAGAGCAACATCGGCCCTGCTTCGAGTCTCTTCCCCAGCACTCAGTGGCAGTGGGCTCTCAGGCAGGTCCCTGACCCTCTCTGGGCTGTGGTTTTGCAATCTCTCTCAGGCAGTGTCTCCTAGTGGGGGAAACAGGCTTTGGAATGCCAGCTATGCTATTTACCAGCTGTGTAAACTCAACCGAGTCACTTAGCCTCTTCGAACCTCCGTTCTCACATGGAGGACAGAGATGGCTATGCCCACATGCTAGAGCTATGGTGGAAAACACATGGTTGGGTTGGCTGGGAAGAGGTATGATTGGTAACAGGCACAGGGCCCCTGTCGCAGTACCCAGCACCCTCCCTTCAAAGGGAGCTCAAAGCTTACTGGGAGGTGGGGCTTATAAATCATGAACCTAAATGCTCAAAGAAAGTAGGGTGTCTCTGCTCCTTCACCCCTGAATAATCAAAGCATTGCCCACAGGAGAAGGGTTAACTGATTTTTCCAGCTGGGCAAGAGGATGGCAGGGACCCTTGAGATTCCACTCGCCCCCAGTGTTCTGGCATCACGGGAAGTGCCCAGCCTGCTTGGGGGAAGCTTCCTTTTAAGCATGGATGGGGCTCTCCCCTCCCAGCAGGCCCAGACCTGCCCACTACGGTCAGTACTGCCAGTGAGAGAAGATTCAGTGCCACCCAGGGCCTCCTGTCATCTGGTTTACAGGCAGGTTGAGCCTCACAAGAACAAAGTAGGAAGAAAGAAGAGATGAAGGATTTGCTCTCCTACTCACTGGCCTCTCATCCCTGTCGACCCTACTCTGTGGTTTAGGAAAGAGCAATTTAAAACCCGGTTGTGTTCGTGTGTTCCCCAGGCATTGCCGAGTGTCCACTGTGAGAGAGCAGGTGATTGCAGGCTGAAAGGGGAAGGCCAGCTCAAGAACAGGCCGACTCCGTGAGAGTTTGATCTAAGTACACGTCCGTCTACATGTCCAGAACTTCCTGTAATTCCTAGAAAGCTAAAGGAATGCCAGTTACTCCATGTGGGGAATCAAGCCACAGTAAAGGAGTTCATAAAAAGACTCGAGTGCTAGAAGAACTGTCAAACATTGGCGGTCATCTCCAGCTCAGCTGAGCACAGACAGCAAAAAGTTAAACTGCAGATGTAACAGTGAGGTTTGGGGCCGAAAGTCTTAACCTAGAAGTAGTTTCAATGCAGGAATGGGCTCAGCAACCTCTTACCTGGAGACCAGAGCGCAGGTGACTGAAGGCAGAATCGTGTCCAGTGAACAGGGGTGGCTGACACTACAGTTCTGTGTCCAACTGGTGACACCAGGAGAGAAGAACCTCCACTAAAAAGCAAAAAGGCCTGGAAATCCTGCCTGGGATGGCCTGACCCAGGGCTCCGTGGTAGAGCGTGTTGGCTGAAAGACTGACAGTGCTGATAATCCACCCTGCTGACCCTTGATTACGGCTTAGAAATGTGCTGTTTGGTAGGGCCTGGGTAATTAGTATTTGCGTTAAGCAGTTACGGGGTTAAGTGCTACCAGGGGTTTGATCTGGGCTGTCAGAGTCTCAGCTGCGGAGTGGGGTGGTTGCCTAGCAACAACACCTGTAGCACATTAGGCAGCCAGTCAGCTTTGTCAGTTTCTAGCAGGGGCTTGGTAGAGCAAAAGATGGGGAAGAGGGAGGCTTCTGGGGCACAGGGGTGGGAAGCTGGACAAGGGGGTCTCAGGAGGCAAGAGGGTTCTGGGGAAATCAAGTGTTCTGGGGAGTCCCACCAGAGCAGCTTTCTGGCTGTGTTCCTGGAGCTGGGGGCAGGAGGGCAGCTGCAGGTGTGAATGCAGGTAGGAATCCTCAGTGTTGCTCCCACCTGTTCCTAAAACCCTCACACCAGCAGCCAAGTGAAGCAGCAACCCCCTTCCTCAACCCAGGCCCTCTCTCAACTAACTGGGGAGGCAGGGCGAGGGCCGGGTGCCGTCTGCTTTGGCTTAGAGGAGCAGGAGGAACGGAAACAAACACAGAGACCAAAAGCAGAGACCCCAAGAGGGTAGAATCCTCCTCCCACCTCCCTTTCACACCTCCCCAGACGTCACTCTGGACTTCATCTCAAGGACATCTGAGACATGGCTGGAAAAAAGAACAGGTTCAGGCTCGGCGCCTGTGGCTCAGCGGGCTAAGGCGCCAGCCACATACACCTGAGCTGGCGGGTTTGAATCCAGCCTGGGCCCACCAAACAACAATGACGGCTGCAACCACAAAATGGCCGGGCGTTGTGGCGGACGCCTGTAGTCCCAGCTGCTTGGGAGGCGGAGGCAGGAGACTTGCTTGAGCCCAGGAATTGGAGGTTGCTGTGAGCTGTGATGCCATAGCACTCTATCCAGGGTGACAGCTTGAGACTCTGTCTCAAAAAAAAAAAAAAAAGAACAGGTTCAGGGAAGCGTAGGGAGCCTCACGGTCCTGTCGCTGCTGCCTTTCTAGAATTCACAGTCTAGCCAGCCCCTTGACACTTCCCAGAATTCCCCACCTGCCAGTGAGTGGTGGGTGGGGACCGAGACCCCTGTTCCTCCTAAGAAGGGACAATTCAGAAGGTAGCAGTAGCAGTCAAAAGGCTTGGGGTCAACTCCACTTCTGTCACGCGTAAGCCATGGCGCCTTTGGCTGATACCCGTCCTAAGACTCAATTTTCTCATCTGTAAAGTGGAGGATAATTACATGTGCCCCGCTCATCTCGCAAGGATCGAAGGTGGCCATGAGAGTAAAAGTATGTTACACAAGCTATAAATCCTCCCACATGCATAAGGTATTAGTATCACGAAGGCAGTGCCAACGTAACTGCTGCTTTGGAATGGCCTGAGCTGCCTGTGCTGGGGCCCCAGAATGAGGAGGGCAGCAGCCACGTGGCTGTGTTGCTGGGTAACTCAGCGGTGGACCACTCTGAAAGGGGGCCTATTCAACTCTGCTATTCTAGGTTCACTGGTTCAAATCCAGCCCTAGGCCAACAATTACTGTAATCATTGGGTTCGGAATTCAGAGAGTCTGACCTTCAGAAGACCTTTTGCTGATCTGTGACCCACTGAGTTTCCACCACAAACTTCTGCATGGTGTGCTTACAAAGGAAGCTGGAGAGAGGATGCAGAACCCTGGCTCGGTCCCAAACATGCACCCTACCCCTCCCACCTCACCTCAGCAGGTCAAGGCCATTCCTTCTAGATTATCTTAAAAGGCAATCTCTTAACTGAGGGGGATGTTGTTTGCCCTCTGGGCTGGAAAATAAGTATCTGCTTGCCTAGCCACATCTGGGGTAGTGTTTGTCCTTCACATCTGAGGAAGCAGGCCAGTCTCCCTTGCACACCACTGTTAAGAAAGTTCTCCTTCCCCCACTTTAAGTCATACCACATTAGATTAGAAAAGAAAAAAAATTTATATATATATGTGTGTGTATATATATTCAGATACCAGCAGATTTAAGGCCTATTCAGGCTGAAATAGTGACTCACCAGCCCGGAATGCACCAAGCGTTCTCTGTGATTTTGTGGCTTTTTTGTGGCTGTGGGGTCTGCAGACACGCTGCCACACCCAGGAAGACAGACACTCGGGGGTGTGTGTGTGAGTGTGTGTGTGTGTGTGAGTGAGAGAGCCGCTCACTCCATGGCTTCCCTGTTCCTGTGTTGAGCCGTTATTTTCATGCTCTGGGTTATATTTAACTCCAGTCATAATATTTGGGGGGTTGGAAGCCTGCTGTTTCACCAAGAAAGGCATTTGAATATTCTCAGTTCCAGAGAATTCCAAAGGCTCTGGGAAGATCGAGTGAGGCGGTTGCCCCAGATTTGTCTGACACATCGTGGTCACGTGGACTCCATTAGTGGATGACTGAGGCGTGGAGCAGGCAGCCTAAGGAACATTGTAGAAAGGATGAAGAGGAGCCGTGAGTGATGGCAGCAGGAGGCTGATGCCTCTGGGGGTCCCAGGGCACTCGCCCCACACATCCCCCCAGGGAAGGAAGCTCTAATTCGCAGTACTGCCTGCCTTGTCACCTCCCCACCTCATTCACCAGATGCCAAACAGAAGCGGGTACAGAACGAGTCCATGTGATGTGAGGTTACAGCCCAGCTCACCCCCAACTGAAGTTCTACATCTTGGTGTCTCTGGTTAAAAAAAAAAAAAAAAAAAGCATCCAGACACACCCCCACCTAATATTTGGAGTCACTGTTTTTTTCCCCAAAGAACCCCAGGCAAGATTGATATTGGCAAAGTATACATTGTCCATAAAATATGGAAACAAGGATAATATTATTTTACTCCTCACCAAAGGAAGATATATCCTTGAAGACAGAGGTAGATTCACCTGTTCCCAGATTTTATGGATACTTTGTATGTACTTTAAATTCTGAGTCTCTAAGTACATTTTCTGAAGGATCTCTCTATGTCATATTCTACAATACATTTCTCTGGGAGATTCAACCCTATTCCTTTTTCGCTACTCCTCCGAGCAATGGAGGGCAGTTTGGGCAGGTTCCAAAATACATTGAGATGGAGTCTGCGAGGAGCTGGCATGTAAAAACAGGCAGGATTGCCATGTATTTTTTATTATGGGGTCTAGACAGACACGATCAGAGTTGGAAGAGAGAAGGGAAAGTGTCATGTCCTAGAACACCAAACACGACCCACCTGCCCTCACCAGCAGGAGCTGCCTACAGGGCACTTGATGAGAGCAGCTCCCACTGATGCCCCCAAAGGGTCCTGCCAGTGGAGAGTTCAAGGAATCAGTCACTTGGGGAGCAGACGATGAAGGCAACCAGGTCCCCAGGATTGCAGGCCATCGTTACATCTCTACCCAGAACTAAAGCACTGAAACCAACACTTGCTTCACATTCATGGGAACTGACATATGGTATAATTTTTTTTAAATCTTCCAAGTTCCCTAGGCAGCTTTGACGTGAATATTAATACTAACATAATTTCATGATGATTAGAGAACACAATTAGGGGCTATTAATAATGACACAAATAATGACATTTAAGGCCTCATTTTAATTTGAGTAATATTCTGTCTGGTGGTATTTAAACAGCTCTGTCTAGCACAATTAGTATAGTGCTGGGGTGCAGTCGATGCTCACAGAATCTGTCAGTCCCACCTCACCAACACACCTCTGTGGCAAAGGAGACAGATGGGGGACTCTGCCCCACATCTGACACGCACCCAGAGACAGCCTTTTGCATCAGCCTCAGATTGGCACTCAAGGATACGTTGCTCAGACAGATGGTCTTGTTTATGCACAGATATCGAGAGTCCAGGTTCAGAAAGATCGCTGATGGCTGGACTGTGTCCACTAAGTCAGGTATTCCATGCTTAGGGACCACACCTCCCCAAGAAGGTGGAGGGACGGTGTAGGTTTCTGTGTTTCCAGCTTTTGCAGAACATGGCTCCCCTCTGAGTCCCAGAAGCCCCTCCTTCTCCTTCAGCCTTATTCTCCACCAGCACAGTGTTCAGGACGTTCAGTTGAAATGATCTGTTTACTTACCCACCTCCTCATCAAATTGCTTAGTTTATGAGGGTGGGCTGTGCCTTACCTCCCTTTAAACCCTCAGTTTCCAGGTGCATAGCTGGCCCTCAGTAAGGGCTGTTGAGTGACTTAATGGCTAAATGACCGTAGTTCTGCCTTCCACCCACTGCATTGTTCTTACAGGCTCTGACCCACTCCTTTGAATGGTCACAAGCAACAGCAAACATTTAAGAGATGGCTGGGCTTGTAGAGGGCGTTCGCAGATTAGAAATGTCTGTGACATATGAAACTTCAGTGGGTAAACAGAAACCAGGGGCCCTTAGGACTTAAAACAGCCCAAGGTCTTTAACGTGTGCATTAACCAATTGGGGGAGACAGGTGCATAGCTGGCCCTCAATAATACTATGAGATATAAACTATTATTATCCTGGTTGCATGATATGTTCTGGAGGTATAGACTAAATTCTGGATGGAGAGGATTAATAGATAAGCCTGAACTAGAAGCTAGGCTTTCCTCCCAGTTCGGGTCTCTAAAGCAGAGAGGAGGAACCGAAAAAACAAACTTCATGATAAATGAGACTTGTAAATGACGAAAGAAGAGAAGGAGGAGGGAGAGGAAGCAGGTGGGGAGAGGAGGAGGAGAAGAAAAGAGAATAAGGAGAAGGAAAGTTATTTGATGAAGGTTTATCATGTGCCAGACCCCTGAGGTACTTAACGCCCACTATGTTCTTTGATCCTCAAAATAAGACTATGAGATATAAACTATTATTATCCTGGTTTCACCAATGGTGAAATTCAAGTTTAATGAGGCTAAAGTAATATGCCTGGTCACACAGTAGCACATGGCTGAGCCAGGCTTCAGACCCATGTCTGTTTGACTGCAGAGCCCAAACCATACCCACCCACTGTACTAGGACAGGTGAATTGGGATCATGTGGAATGCTCAGGTCACAGAGCAGGGAGGCCACCTGCCAAGGGCATGTGATAGATGAAGCAGCTTGTGCATATCCCAGCCACCTAAGGATCTGGTGATGTGTGCAGGGGGAGAAATGGAGAGCCACTGACCAAGGGCCAGCATGGGGGCCTACAGCTGAAGATGGCAGGAGGCTGCCTTCTGAAATAGGTGGCACCACACATCCCCAAAGACAAGGTTGACAGGCAGTCAACACCAGTAGACTGATGGTGCTTTGGCAGAGGCCAATGAGGCTGTGGAGGCCGGGCCAGGGTCTGTGAGCATCAGGGAAGTTAAGTGGAACCCTTTCTGGGCATAGGACCCCCTGCCAATCCCAGGCAGGCCTGGCCTGACATGCTACAACCTGTCTGGAGTCTGTTCTGCAGAGTCAGAGCTCCTGGTTGACAGCAGGCTGGTAATTTTGTTGTAAGACTCGCCCCTTCAGTCTGAATCCCTGATGCAGAACTCAGGCACCATCTGAATGTACCCCAAGGCAGTGGCTGCAGCGACATGGCCAACAGGCAGCCTGGAGGGCTGAGGGGCCTCGGCTGAGCTCTCCTGCTCACTGGTGACCATCTAGCCTCCTTCAGTGAGTGGTACTCATGACACTCCACAGTGCCACATGCCACTACCAGACTGGGGTGGAGAATTCAGAAGGGTACTGGGTCCCACATCAAGGGATCTTATGGGAGTAAGGAGCAATCCCCAGAGCTGGTCACTCATCTGCTTTCTCTTCCCAAGGTACTCGTTTTCTACTGCTCCTGATGCCACCCACAACTCATTCCCACTCCTTTCTCAGCCTGGGATTCTGTCCATCCATCCCTCACCCCAGCTGCCTCAAGGCAAGAGCAGAAAATCGAGCACCCTTTGACAGGTCCATGGTGGTGATGTTCTGCATCTGGGGAAGTAGCGTGGAGGGCATGCCAGGCCCAGGAAGGGGCCCAGCAGAGATGCAGGTGCAGAAGTCAAGGCCCTGGGAGGGCCAAAGAAGCCAAACAGCCACCAGAAAACAAGCCCAGTGCCAGGCGAGGTTGTCCTCAGGGGTCTCCTCTTTAAGCTCCAAGGTTGGGGTTATTTTACCCTTGTTTAACATATGTTTAAACAAAATTTCTCTTCCCCTACTTACCTGCAACTTCTGGTGCCCTGCGCTCTATGACCAAGCAGAACGGGGAGCATCGCTCCTGTCCCCCGTGCTTCTCACCCTCTTTCCTGGGTGCCATCATTACCAGTCCAGGCTGGGCCCTTCCACCCTCTTGCTAAACTGTTACGATAGGATCTTAACTAATAACTGGGCCTTTATCTCTCCCCTCCTCCTTGCTATAAATACCATTATCAAAATGAAAGTCCCAAAGGGTAAAAATGACTCCCAACGTTTATGACGAGCTTCCTATGTGCCAAGCATTGTTCTAAGCCCGCCACGCTCCACACGTGTTATTTATTTGATCCATACACTTCCGTGTAGAAGCTTCTATTTCTCATTCCTTCTTACAGAGGAGGGAACTAAAGCACAGACAGAATAAATGATTTGCCAGTGTCATACAGCTAGGACATGTAGAGCCAGGATTTAAGTCAAGAGTAACAATGATCACATTTTACTCACTCTCGGCTCAAAAACTTTTAGGGTCTCCCCACGTCTATCCATCCACGAATCCCATCTCTTGAGCATTCATGCCTTTGAATACCTATGCTACCCCTTCTTCCTTCTCTACACCATCCTCTCCCCTCGGATTCTGGCCCGAGGTGCTATGTTTTAATCCCCTGAGCACTACTGGCCTCAGTACTTAGCTCACAGTGTTCCTCCTCCCCTGGCCACCCTTCTCCCACTTGCCTGAGTCTCGGTCTTCTCCTCTCAGGCCCTTGCCCAAGGCCAGACTTTGTCCTTTTCGTGCTCCCCTTAGGAAAGCTGTTCGTTCTGGTGGCAAGAGCACAGGCATAGGACATGCAGGGTTGACACATTCATTCTGTAAAAAGGGGGTGATGAGAATAGTACTTATTTGCAAGAGTTATTGGAAGGATTAACAGAGGTCACCTTGGAAAGCACCTGCCACCTAATGGCCTCTCAGTCGAGGCTCATGTTCTTTCACCTGGCTTCCTCCTGCTCAGCACTACTATTTCTCAGACATGTTAGCAGTTGGAGTCCTCCAGGAAACTATAAGCTGCTCAAGGGCAGACACCACGTCCTCTGAGTTTCTGAACTTCCCCAACCACCTTGCCTAGTGCCGGACATTCTTGGTGCTCAATAAATGTTCTCGGTATAAATCCATTGAAGTGCTGCACCAGTGTCAGGATGTTCACAGAGAGAGGGGACTCACCTACCAAATGAGGCAGATTCTGATGACTTCCGAGTTCCCTTCTACCTTGAGAGGTTGGAACAGGAATAGTCCCCCTTGCTAAGGCGAACTCGTGCAAAACACAGGAACTCTCGGCCTGTCTTTCATTATTGCTACCAGGAATATCAGCTTGAGGTCACACCAACTCTTCCAGTCCATTTCTAGCTCCTCACGTTTTCCTCCTCCACATTACTTTTTCCAAGGACCTGGCATTTCCAGTCCACACCAAGAAGCGGAAGGCCCCCAGCAGCCCCAAACCACAGCTGCCACTGGTGGAGGAGTCAAACTGGCAAATAGAACTGTCACTCAATCATTTCTCCCCGCTTTCCTCCCATAGCCCTGCCCCACCGCCTATAAGGAGAAATTCTTTTTGCCCAAATATTGTTTGAATTTGAAATACACTATTTCCCTGGGGGCGACCAGATGAAAAGGGAAATCTGGTTTGCAACATAAGACGTCTATGCAGAAGTGGCAGTGAGCAAACCCTGAAACTAAATCTTCATTGAGTTCCTTGAAATGACAGGAGCCCTTGATAGGCAACCAAGCTCCTTTCCCACTGTGGTATGCTTATATTATTTTAAGTGAACACCAAGAAAGCACCCCTCAAGGGAAGAGAAAAGAAGGAAAGGATTTTAAACACAGTGGGCAAAATGGTAGACCTGCTCATGGTGTCAAGGCCACTCTTAGCCACTCCCAACCTCCCTACATGCCTCCCTGTGCACACACAGCCAGGGCTCTTCGCTTGTGGGGCAGCTGCTGAGAGCCCGTAAGTCAATGATTCTCAACCCAACAGTCCTGGGATCGTCTAGAGTATTTTTTTTTTTTCTGAGACAGTCTCAAGCTGTCTCCTTGGGTAGAGTGCCATGGCATCACAGCTCACAGCAACCTCAAACTCCTGGGCTCCAGTGATTCTGTTCCCTGAGCCTTCCAAGTAGCTGGGACTATAGGTGCCCGCCACAGCGCTCGGCTATATTTTGGTTGTAGTTGTCATTGTTGTTTGGCAGGCCCAGGCTGGATTCAAACCCCTCGGCTCCCTACTCACTGAACTATAGGCACCGAGCCTCACCTAGAATATTTTAGGAAAAAGAAATACTAAAGTCCCAACTCTACTCTGGACACATTAAATGAAAGTCTCTATGCATAAGGCTCAGACCTCAGAATTTTATTAATAATCCCAAGAGAATTCAAATGTACAGCCAGAATGAAATGTGGACATAGATTTGGAGAACAGAGCTCCCCTCTACCCTCCCCCCAAAAAATAGCAGATGAATTTTTATATGTGAGATTTTGCACAGATGAGGGGTTATAACTTTCAGACAGTTCTAAAAAGCATCTGCAACTCAAAACAGGTTTTTTTCTTTTCTAGAGACAGAGTCTCACTTTGTCGCCCTCAGTAGAGTGTGGTGGTATCACAGCTCACAGCAACCTCCAACTCCTGGGCTTAGGCAATTCTCTTGCCTCAGCCTCCCAAGTAGCTGGGACCACAGGCACCCACTACAATACCCAGCTATTTTTTTTTTGCAGTTTGGCCAGGGCCAGGTTCAAACCTGCCATCCTTGGTATATGGGGCTAGTGCCCTACCCACTGAGCCACAGGTGCCACCCTCAAAACAGGTTTTAAAAATAGTCCTACACCCTGGGCCTTAGGTTCCTTCCAGCTGAAAACAATGCACATCTAAGATTTTTTTTATTAGTTGTTAATGGGCAAGCAAAAGACAGGTCATCAGAATGACCCTTGATGATCTGGAGCCCAAATGGCAAGAAACTGTCCCTGGGGGCCCAGGGACACTGGCAGGGGGTAAAGAGCCACTGAAAAATAGAATGAGGCATTCTTGCAGGAAAAAACTGGGCCCTTGGTGCAGTTTATTATTTAGGTAGCCCTGCCTGTCCCTCAGCTGACAGCTGTGCCCAGCTTGGCCTCTGAATCTGGACATGAGAAGCCTAGTCCGTGGAGGGGGCAGTTGCTCGGGATCTCTTATTTTGGGAGCTCTACATCTGTTAGTGATCAGTGCACTCCATGAAACTGATACCTGCACGTTAAGGGGCTGGAGGGAGGCAGATGGGGGGGTCGGTAAAGAGAAGGGTCCAACCCCCTGAATTGTGTCCACAAGACTGGAGAGGCCTCTTGGAACCTGCAGCACCATCAGAACTTCATTTCAGTAAATCCAGAGTGGGATTAATGCTTGTGCAAATATCTAAACTGGGCTGACAGGGAAAGGAGGGGGGAAGGAGGGAAAATGATCTGTTCCAGCCCCCAGCAGCTCTTCTCCAAGCACTGGAGTCCATCCCATTATGAATGTCATTCTCTCCCTCTTGACCCCCATTCCCCAAGGGCATTGCTGGATCTTGAATTTGGGCTCCGCCAGCCTTCCTCCCTAACGCACTCCCTTGCCAAATGGCAAGAGGGCAGGCCTTGGGGCTTCCCAGCCCCAAGTCAGCTATCTAAGTGCTCAGCCCTGCTCATGAAAGGGCCCCCTCTTCCTCTTTTCTCAGCCCTGTGCTCTAATTTATCCTCCTCTTTGATAACCAACTCCAAACACATTCAGCCAAGGCCGGGCCATCAGTGCACAAAGGCCTGTGCTCTCCCGGCTGAATGCAGCACTTCACTCTTGGGGGGATTTCTATAGATGGCAAAATCCACCAAACAAGCTATTACACTTAAATCAGACAATGCCTGAGGTGACCGCGAGGAGACCAGCGTTAATGACTCAGCTAGCAGCGGGCTCCTCTATTTTGCAGCTCCGCCACAGCATGGGAGAGCAACCCGCTGCCCTTCCCAGCCTCTGCCAGCTCCGTCTCCTCCTGCTCCTGGACTAGAAAGTTGACCCTCCCCGTCTGCTGGTTCTCTGAATCCTGAGTGTGGATTTCCCCCAGGCCCACTTACACTGACCCCTGGTTCCTCCTTTGCCTCAGAAACAGAATGGAGGAGTGGAGTTCAGTCTGCCCCCTTCTCTCTCCTCTGCTCTAAAGATGAGGAAACCATGGCAACCGTTGACAGTCACAGAGCCAGCTAGTGACAGAGCCAGGATTAGAACCCTGGTCTCTCCTCTCATTCAATTAACACAAGAACTAATATAAATAAGACAGCCCACATGAAAGCACTCTTGTCAGCAGTTGCTACTTGTTATAGTGATGGTAGCTTTTATACAGTGCTTTTATCTATTCACAGTCTGCAGGGGGCCAGGCACAAAACAGGATGCATGACAGACCCTCCCCTCCTGCAGCTTCCTTTCCACTGGGAGAGCCACAGCGGCCACTCGGAGGTGGCAGTATGGAGTGGTGACAGCACAGAGAAAGCAAAGCGTGTTCTGGGAGGACACAGTCAGGCATCCAGTCTGGACTTTGGGGGTCAGTAAAGAGAAACTGGTGTCTCAGCTGATACTGAAGGATGAGTCATAGTCAACCAGTGAAGGGAGGTGGGAATGAGGGGCACAGGTGGAAATTTCTAGAAGGAGAGAATAATGGAATGTGCAAATGAGGATGAGGAGTGCAAAGGTGAATGGGGCACGAGGCACGAAGGAAATGCAAAGCCGTGTCAGTGTGCCAGGATAACTGGGTAGGATGGAGGGGGCAGTCATGAGATATGGGTCAGTCATCTTATTAATCACAGGGTAAGCCACAGGGAGGACTTTACCCTGAGGAGAAAGGGCGACGAGGTCCACAGGGATGTCGAAGGTCACAGGACCTCTTGTAGGAACCACACTGCGGGGCAGCAGCATCAGCACTAGGCAGCAGCTCTGGCACCTGTTCAATGCTTTTGTTCCCTGTTCCATGTCAGCAATCCTCAGTTCTATTCTTGAATCATCAGATGAGGCCCACCATTACAGGAACTTATGACAGAATAAACAAACTGAAAGAAGAGAGCCCAAGAATAGAACAATGGGGTTCCCTGGCCACTTGAGTCATTACCCCAAAAGCCTGCAGCACTGCATAATGAGGTCAAGTTCTTTCCCACCAACCAGATGTATGAACTTGGGCACCCTCCATTTCCCCATCTGTACAATGAGGTCATTTACTAACTAATCAATAGACTGGTTCGCAGTCCTCACATTCTATGCTTCTATTACTTGAATTATATATCATATTTTTATTGCAGGGTGCTCTGTTTTGCATTTTAATGTTTAGAAAATCAGGACAAAATAGTTCTGTTCTTATAATAGAGCAGACACGGTTCATCAAAATCAGGTATCCTGCACATTGATCAAAGACACTTCCTCTTCTGGGTTCTCATCATTCAGTCCAAGAAAGGCCGAGTTTTGATGCCAGCCAGGAAAAAGCTGGTTGGGATCTGTGTTGCTGGACTGCTCTGGCCTTTTTGGCTCCCAGTGCATGGACCTGTCATCTTTAGGAAGCCCTCTTTCCCAGGCCTTCTGCCCTCAGGCCTGCAGGAGGGAGGTTCTGCAGAAAGCTTCAACATTCTCTTCCTTGTCCAACAGCTCTGGCAGCTGCTAAGCTAGTGGCCAAAGCTCCCAGGGTTTTGGGCAGGTGAACAAAAAAATACATTTCGGCTGGTGTGGGAAAAAGAAAAAAAACTACCTCAGAGCTGTTTTTTGGCTGGAAAATGCTCTCTATCCTGCGGCTTTAGGACACAAGCAGCATAGTATCCAGAGGCGCACAGCTGCACGGAACAATTCAAAAATTGCCTTGTTGGACTACAACGTGCCAATTTTTCAAATCTAGAGCCATTTTCACTATTACAGTGTGTGCAACCTAAGCCGGGAGAATTTTCTTCTGGGAGGGAAAATTGATTCCAAGGTTACCATTAACCCCCATTATCCCAGCATGCCCCATTCTAAAACTATTCTTGGGAACCAAGGGGGCTAGGGGAAGCTATAGTGGCCCATGGCGAGGTTGGTGCCCAACATCACAGGTGCTAACAGCCAAAGTCCATTAGCCCCATGTCTCAGAAGGGCATGAGAGGGAGTGAGATGGAGAGGGAAAAGGAAAGGGAGCATAAAAGGATCTGGGCATGCTTTCCCAGGAATTCCGAGGCTTTGGAAGTTTGCCCACACACCACTTCAATTGGGCGGATTTGGAACTTGTGTGAGCTGAATAGCAGGAACCAAGGTTAACACCTGCATGGACTCTCTTCATTTTGACCTGAGTCCTCACCAGTCAATGCTCTCTCCCACTGGGGCCAGAGTCTGGTAGATGAATCTCTCTAGGATCGAGCTTGGAGCCTACCCAGCCCATCCCCATTCCTGCCCAGCTGCTCAGGGCCCAGGTGTGGGAACCCAGGGACAGAAGACAGCTGGCTTTGTCCACCCCAGGTGCTCTGTACAGAAAATCACTCCAACAATCCTAAGCAGTCAAGAGCCAGCTGCCTTTATTATGGGATGTTCTGTGATCCCCATCTTCCTAACCACACCAGCCCAGCCAAGAAGACAGCGGGAATAGTGGCTGCTGCAAAACAAGAATGAAAAGACAACTGCGTGGACAAAAGAGGCAGCAGGTGACTGAGGAGAATGGCACATCTGCTGCAATCACCCTTCTTTACATTCTGATGTCATAGCAGTAGGCACTGGACTTGAACCTAAAAAGCCTAAGTCTGAATTCTGGCTCTGTCACTTGACCTTGGACTAGTTACTTACTCTCTCTGACTCTAAGCCTCTCTTTATTTTCCTGAAGCCTGGAAATAAAAACAAACACTTGGCAAAGTTGTTACCAACACTAAATAAGATAATATAGGAAAGGAGTAGCACATAATAGTTGCTCAACATAATGTTAAATACATACTCGCCTGCAAATACACACACACACACACATACACATCCATCTATCTATCTATTGTCCCTGTCAACACAATGCTCTGCTTGGTCAGGCCTTCATATATAAAGACATTTAACAAATTAGTTAATTATAAAAGAGGCTTGTTATATATAGTATAGATCAAATTTATATACACACACACACAAGCACATATACAGGGTGGACATAAAGTTCATGTGCAATTTAAAACAGTTTAACATAGTTGCACATGAACTTTATGTCCTTTTTTTTTTGGAGACAGAAACTCACTCTTACAGAGTCTCACTATGTTGCCCTCACAAGCTCACAGCAACCTCCAACTCTTGGGCTTAAGCGATTCTCCTGCCTCAGCCTCCCATGTAGCTGGAACTGCAGGCGCCCACCACAGTGCCCGGCTATTTTTTTGGTTGTAGTTGTCGTTGTTTGGCAGGCCCGGGCTGGATTTGAACCTGCCAGCTCTGGTGAATGTGGCTGGCGCCCTAGCCGCTGAGCTACAGGTGCCGAGCCATGAACTTTATGCTCATATATATAGCAACCTAGCATCCATTCTAAAATGTCTATTGTCTGTGGAATGACATACCTCACTGTCCTAGGCACAAGAATTTATTTCAGAGTCTCAGTATTGTGGCCCCATTCTTGGCCATATCTGAACTACAAACGCCCCCACGCCCCATCCTGTCCCTTTTCTAGTACCAACAACAAAGGATCCTCCTCTTCTTCAGGGATGCCATCTGCTCTCCTCCCTGGAGTGACCAGTCTTCCAGAAGTGCAGTCAAGGAAGGCCTGGGATGGCCCTGGAAATCTGGGGGAGGAAAGCGATCTAATTCAGTACACTCAGGCCCTCTGCCACGTGCTGGCCCTGTGCTAGATGAGAGAGACCCAGTCAGGCCTGGGCCTCTAGGTTGCCAGGGAAGGGAAGACGCAGATATATACACTGCTCATTAGCGCAACACGGGGAGGGAGAACAGGCCCTCCGGGAGAGGCTGAACAAATGGGGGTCCTGCCGCTGAAAAAAGCCCAAGAAGGGCGCCCCCAGATGCCAGCACAGTGGTTGCTGGTGTGCTCGCAGACACTGGGAAGCTGACCTCTCTCAGTCACCGGGTGATTTGTGCAGAAAGGGAGGAGAGGGGAACGCAGGGCTAAGTGCTGACAGGACGTCCCTGTCAACACAATGTTCCGCCTGGCCGGGCCTTCATATATAAAGATATTTAATGAATTAGTTAATTAATGAGAGGAGTTTGATTGATGGATCATATGGCGCTCGCAGCAGGGCGAGTCTGACCCCTCTATCGCCGCCTGGGCTGCAATCCGTCCCCCTCATTGGTCGGGAGAGCGCGGTCGCTTGGCAATTTGCATGCATTTAATGTAGCTCTTTAATAGGATGTAATGTTAGCGAAAGCCAAAAGCGCAGCAGCTGTAACTTAAAAGACAGCCCCATTACTGCAAGCCTTATAATTAGGGTAAGAGGGAGACTCGGTCTGCCATATGTTAAACTCTTTCGAGGTTAATAGCTCTGTAAGATTTTTGCAATTTAAAAAAATTACACTTGAAGGATGGATGACAAGACTCATCAAGGAGGTGCCTCTCCACCGGAGGGAAGGGACAGGAGGATCTCATGTCCCCCAAGGTCCCCTTCCCCGGGGACATGGCGAGGTGGCCCCTCTCCCGCCCCAGGTCGCGAGTCTGTCCTTCTTCGCTGCTCTCCGCACCAGCCTCTTCCACTTGGTCCCATTAGTGCGAAACTGCCCTTTCACGTGGGAGAGTCTGACTTCGCCCCACCTGCTCTCTGCGGCCCTCGGCTTCCGCGGCTCCCCGGCATCCGGTCTGCGGAGGGCGGCTCCAGGCGCCGCGCACCCAGGGCGGGGAGGAGCCCCGCGTGTGCTTACCTTGCAAAGTCCCAGGCAACTCCAGAGCAATTACGGGTCTCGGCAGGCTACCTGGCGCTGATTGCACAGCCGGGCCGAATCAGGGAGCACGCAGCAGGCACTGCCCGGGGGGAGGAGAGGAAATCGCCGGGAATTTGCTTTGTAATTAACTGGCACAATGCCTTGGGGGTGTCTTCCCCCTCTGTGCCGTGGGTCATGTGGCGAAGGGACACGAGTGCAGGTGGTGCCCCGCGTGTGGACCCCGGAGCGCTGCCCCCTGCACCCAGCTGCGAAGTGGAAGTGGAAGGCCCCCCTCCTATTTACCAAGTACCCCCCGCACCCAGCTGCACCCTCCCAGCCTCTTTCCTGAGCTTCCCCCCCAAAGCGGGCCGGAGGCGCGTGGTGGTGGGGGGCGGTCAGGGGGCGTCGCCGTGAAGACCCCAGACCTCTCTGGACGGTGGGCAGCCTCCTCCTGCAGGCCCCTCCCGCAGTCGGCGCGGCAGGGAGCCCAGAAGAGCTGCTGGCCGCCGCCGCAGACCCGCTCCCCCGGGGACTTCTGTCTCCCCTGTCCTGCCCCTCCTCCCGGCTTCCTCGCAGAGCGCGTGGGTGTGGGACCGAATTCCTGATGACAGACACTCCAGACAAAACAACAACAAGGGACTGGAAAAAAGAAATCCCTCTTATTTTTTTTTTTAAACGGGGGCTCTCGTTAGAAGGAAATTACAGGAGCGATAAAATTACTGCTAATTGCACAATTACCTGATTATCTCTGGTACCAAAAATACATGAGATCCTTTCCCCCTCCCAGCCATTTAAAGGATTTTCAGGGCCATCACTTTGAGAAGGAGACAGATCTCCCTTGTCAAAACGTGGAAGGACCACAGGCTACCAGGAAAGGGCGGTGGGAGTGAAGCCTTCAAAGAGAAGGTGGTGGAGTCAAATGTGCATTCCCAGAGAAAAGAAGTTTCAGACAGGCTGGGGAAGAAACGGACTGGAGGAGAGAGGGTGGCAGAAGATGAGGTTCCTGTGATTTTATAATTAGGAGCTGGTAAGGTCTTTACCAGATCGTTAAATTCCAGCATTATCTCTATGTTATAGATGAGACTCACAGAGGTTAGGTCATTTGTCCGAGGAACTTCGGGAGGTGGAAGTTGTCGAGGGCTGAGGATGGGCCCGAAGTGGAGGAGGTTCATACCAGGGCTCCTGTCCAAGCCCTCACTGCCTTTTTGGGACAGAGGTTATGGTCAGCTTCTGTGGCCGAGGTAGAAACAAACCCTGTCTGTATTATGCATCCGGATTTGAAAGGCTAAAGCTCACTTGGGTTAGTGCTTGTGGTTTATAAAGCCTTGTGCTAACATAGCTCTCACCTGCCCTGTTGTGACCACATGCATATTCGAGGAAGTTAACCAAGACTCACATAAGGTAAAGAATTCCCCAGAGGTCTCCAACTTGTCCTGGGAACACCTAAGGCTCCAGGTCCGGCTTCTTTGCCCTGCATCCCTTTTAGGAGGAGAGGAGCCAGGGGTGGGAGTAGTTCTCTTCACCAGATTGACCTCATGAGGCGCTGAAACTAGGTTTCATGCTTTTCTTTACCTCCTTATTTTTTTAAGTGAATGTTTCAGGCGCTGTTTCTGCCTGGATGTGATGCAGTCATGCAAAGCTGTTTTCCCGTGGGGAGGAACTCCACTTGGTCCACCAACCTGAAATGTCACTTTGGGATCACCAAGACATCTCATCTCCTTGAAAGGAACAGGCACTGGCTGGCCCCGGATACAGAGGCCACAGCGCTTCCTGTTCTCCCCACCTCCCCAGCCAGTCAAGATCAGGAGTGAGACCCTCCCAGTGTTCCCCACCCTGGCGCTGTCTAGGTGGGAGGACCTACCCTTGGAGACTCTCAGAGGAGTCCACAAACTTTGGCAAGAGCCACCGCAGCTTCCGGGACACCCTTTGGCAGTCTAGACCATTGTTCCGTAATCCCCACACCCCACCACACGCTCTCCCGCAGAGGACTGACGGCTGCTTGGGAATTACCATCCACAGATCAATAGCTGGGTGATTACTGGGCCTTGCACGCAGCCAGCGGGGCTCTCTCTGAAGGAGTGTGGAGACACATGTGGGAGCATCATTTTCCTTCATTAGGGCAGTGCAGCTCCAGGTAGGGAGTGGGGGCCTTTGTGGAGCCATGGCTCGGAACTCAGGATAAGTGAGCAAGAAAGAAAGAGGTGAACTGGCCTCAGACTGCCTCCCGGAAGAAGAGAGGCTGACCTGGGCCTGCCCACCCATCTAACCAGCTCGCAGCATCCTTTCCCCGGCACCCAGCTCACCGGAGAGAAGTTAATGAAAAGTAAACAAACTGGTTTTTCTCATCCTCTTGGTAGAAGGTCCACTGGGCTGAAGAGGTCAGTCCTCAGGCCAGACCAAGCAAGAGCTATAGCTTAGGGCTATCTTTTGATAGGAGCTTCCTTGACTAAGACCTCAGGCTACAGGGGACCGCCTTCCCCCAAGACTCAAGCCCTTTGTTTGTTCATCACACACCCTTCTAGAGGATGCTCAATACACAAAGACCAATCTCCCTTATCTTTCTAGGAGTTTGTAGCCCTGTGGAAAAAGATAGGCACACACCCACTGGATATAAAGAGTACAGACAACTCCAAGTTCAACAAATTCAAATTATGGAAAGGAGGAAATAGGTGTCCAAGGGAAAAATGACTTGAGCAAGGTTTCACAGCATGCTGGTGG
Source organism: Arctocebus calabarensis (assembly GCA_963573935.1). Classification (NCBI taxonomy): domain Eukaryota; kingdom Metazoa; phylum Chordata; class Mammalia; order Primates; family Lorisidae; genus Arctocebus; species Arctocebus calabarensis. The sequence continues at coordinate 71,153 of CAUYON010060268.1, forward strand.
CTGGGCTAGTCTGGACCCAGGTGTCCTGATTCCCAGTCCAGTGGTCTGCCCACCACAAGGGAGAAGAAGTAGGTGCCAGCTCTCTGTCACTGGCCCAGCCAGAGCACTGCATCTTCCTTGCCTTTGCCTAGCCCTGGCCACCTTCCTCACCTGCTTCATTCTTGCAGGTTAAAATGATACTTAGCAGGCTCAGCGCCCATGCTACAGTGGTTAGGGTGTCAGCCACATACACGGAGAGTGGAGGGTTCGAATCCGGCCCAGACCAACTAAACAACTGCAACAGAAAAAAAGCCGGGCACTGTGGAAGGCGCCTGTAGTCCCAGCTACTTGGGAGGCTGAGGCAAGAGAATTGCTTAAGCCCAGGAGTTTGAGGTTGCTGTGAGCTGTGACGCCACAGTACTCTACTGACATAGTAAAACTCTGTCTCCAAAAACAAAAAAAGATGATAATTAGCAGCTACCTTTCAACCCTTCCTGCTCAACCAAAGGCATGGTGTTTCTTTTTTACCCAAGCTGAAAAATTGATAAGTTATTCAATTTAAACAGACTTTCCTCCGCAACACTGTCTGTTCTTAGAGCATCTTGGCCAGGATAAGGAAAATGGGGACAGGAATGGGGGGTCCAGGTGGGAAAGAAGGATGATGAACCCCAGCTGGAGTCTTCCTTTGGTCAACTGAGGGGAATGCATTTCATGCTCCACCCTCAGCGAGGATGGCGTCAGGTACTCCTTGCTGTTCTAACATACAGTTTTAAAAACTCCTGCCACAGGGCCTTTTCACTGGCTGTTACTTTTAGTTACCTTCCTAGATGTCAGCATGACTCAATCCTCCACTTCCTTTAAGTCTTTGCTCAAAGAACACTCTGTCGATGGAGCCGCCCTACCTTGACCTCCCTACTTATACCTGCAATACCCTTCTCCTGGCATTTGGCATTCCCCACCCCTCACCCTGGTTCTAGTTCTCCCTAGCACTTAATGATTTCTATTGAGCATATTAACTTAGTTATTCATCATGGGGTTTTTTTGTGCATTTCACTAGAAAACCAGATTTGAGAGGTAATGGGTTTTATGTGGGGGTTTTTTTGGGGGGGGTAGGGGGGCCTGTTTGTTTTCTGTTTTTGAGACAGAGTCACAACTCTGTTGCCCAAACTAGAACACTATGGTGTCAGCCTAGCTCACAGCAACCACAAACTCCTGGTTTTAGGGATCCTCCCACCTCAGCTTCCCAGAGTGCTAAGATTACCGGCGTGAGCCACCACTCTTGGCCTGGGTTTTATGTGTTTAAACAGTACCTAGGCTACTGCAGAGCAGATCATAGTTGCTCAGTAAGTATTGGGTAAAGGCATAAATTACGTAAAGAATTAAGTCTTCTGCTATGAGAGCTGGAGAGACTCTGGTGATAAACTGATCTCTAACCCTCAATCTGTGGTGGAAAAAATGAAGGCTAAGAAAGGGTAAGAGAGGGCTTCATGGAGAAGGTGACATGCCAACGAGATAAGCTTTTCCTTCCTTCTCTTGTTCAACTCTTTTAATTTATGCATTTGTTCATTCATTCGTTCTTTCACTTATTCATTCAGAAATGATTTATCTGACACTTGTTACTAATCACCGCACAAAAAATAATATTTAAAATGCAAATTAATCCTCAAAAATGATTAATCTCATATCATAATATAACAATACTGATCACCAGACAGTTTGCTAAGCACTTTACAACCATTATCTCCTATGAACAACCCTTAATGCTTTGCACCATTATTATCCTCATTTCGCAGATGAGAAAATTAAGGCTTAAAAAGGTTACACAGTTAGAAAAATGGATGAGGTAAGACCTGCACTAAGTTCTGTTTGACTCCTAACTTGAATTGCTATCTATTATTTTTTCTTTTAGCCTTTTCTTTTTCATTCTCATTTCTGGGACCAGACTAAATGTCCCAACCAAGGAGCCAGGAGAGTAAGTCAAGGTCACCAAGAGCTGGTTCCCTTATGAGGCTGCACAATCCTGCTTCTCCAGATACCCCCTCAATCAGAACTCTCCCCAGCCCATCTGCTCTCCTGGTTCTGGGTAGGTGGGTATGGCTCAAACGTGGGTATGGCTCACAGCACCAAGATCAGTCCCTGGGAAAGAAGGCCCATAAAACCTTACAGCAGTTTTATAATGTATTCTTAGTTTTTACAGGCATGCTGGGCAGTGAGGCTGGCGAGCAGGAAAGTGTCTTGGATGGATGGGCGGGCCCCATAGACCCAGACTTGGTGAGAACAGCTGTCTTTTGTGAAAACAGCACCATGTCTTAGCTGCCTGAAGGAAGAAGGGCAATACGAGAAATGAAATGAGCATCTCTTCTGCTCTTTACAGTTTAAAAAGCACTTTCGCATTTAATGGCCACCAGATAAGGTAGGCATAATTTCAGAGTCACAGATGAGAAGCTGGCACAGAAAGGTTTCACAGAGCATGAGCGGCAGAGCCAGGGCTCAGATTCCTGCCTGCCTGAAGTCAGATTTGATGCTCTGCTCGTGGGACCAGCCAGGGTGGCACTCTCAATGACTCCAGACATATCTGCCCACAGAGACCGGTCCTAGGCAGCATCCTCCTCTGCTGGAGTGCAGAGTCATACTGTCACCTCCACGGGGGTTCAGTCCAGTTCCATTGCTAGCACAACCCAGAGCAGCCTCCAAGGAAATTTCTGCCACCAGCATCCAAAGGCGGGGCTGTCTCATCCATGTCTGTGCCCCTGAGGTCCTAGCTCAACTCCTTCACCTCCCTTCATACTCCCGCTACTGTGCTCTGCAAGCCACCCCCACCTACCCTTTACTGTAGACCCATGTCTGCACCAGACAAGGTTCAGAGCAATGACAGTGCCCACGCTTATAACCACTCCTGAATACCTAGTGAAAAATAAGTAAAGTGGGTCTTGTCATTCCTATTGTACAGATGAGGAAACATGTTCAGAGAAGTTAAGCAATTATTCCCATGTCACACAGCAGATGCTGAGTGAAACAGGATCTGAAGCAGTTGTCCTGACTCAACTCCAGGCCCCCTTCCCTTCTCTTAGATAGTCCCAGGTTTATTCTAACTATTCAGTCTCACAATGTTTCAGATTCAGTGGTTAGGGTGCCAGCCACATGCTCCAGGGCTGGTGGGTTCAAACTTGGCCCAGGCCTGCTAAAAAAAAAAAAAAAAAATAGCCAAGCGCTGTGGTGGGCGCCTGTAGTCCCAGCTACTAGGGAGGCTGAGGCAAGAGAATTGCTTGAGCCCAAGAGTTGGAGGTTGCTATGAGCTATGACACCACAGCACTCTACTGAGGGTGTCAAGGTGAGACTCTGTCTCAAAAAATAAAAAAAAATTAAAAGATAGAATTGGCTTTCTTAGCTATGTTGGCCCAGATTGGGCATTTTTGAGCTTATGGGTTTTCAAGCCTGTAGCTGGGGGTGTTCCTTAGCTATCCAAAGCCTCACTGTCAGCACTAACATCAGCCCCACTGGATACAATGGGCACAACTAAGATCTCCTCCCAGGCCATGCCAGGGACCTAGTTAATTCTCCTTGAGCCACAAATCCTCCATTTTTGGATCACTAAGTTCAGGAGTATAATAACCTCAAAAATCATGTTGACAACATCCTACCTGCTAAATGCCATGCCATGCCACACAGGAGGCTGCCCAGCATGGTTTAAACTCTTCCCTGGGAGCTTCCCCAGGGAGGCTTTCCTTGGCTTCTTTACAGCTGCCTGCAGCCCCTTTGTACTTTGAACAGGACCCACATTAATCTGGCCTCCTCCTGCCCCTGGAACCTCGCCTTGCCCTGAGCATTACCCCCCTAGATCCAGACACTGGCACTGCCTGCAGCCTCTGCGGGTGGCTGGGCTGTTCCCCCACCTGGAATGCCCTTCCCAGGCCTGTGGGCCGCCAAACACCTACTCACCTGTGTCGGGACGCAGCTCAACTGTCTCCTCCTCATGCAAATCCCTGTCCCACTCACCAAAGAACTCTACCACCCTTCCTCCACACAGCCTTCCCCCGGACCTAATTGAAAAACTGCCTCCCCACTAGGTCTGAGAGCATCCTGAGAGCAGGAACACTGTTTTATTTCTCTCAGCATCTGGGAGGCTCATCACAGAGCCTGGTACATTGTAGCCCTTAACGACGTGAATGGGTGAGCAGCTGGCCGCGTGCCTCCACCCACACCGAGCTTCATTCACCCACATGCGTACCCACAGATGCATAGATACGAAAAAGGTGGTGAACACACACAGAGGGATGTAATTTAGTTTTTTACAAAAAAAGAAATTCTGACACAACATGGACAAAACTGGGCGACATTATTCTAAGTGAAAACAGCCAGACACCAAAGGATAGATGCTGTATGTTTCCACTTACATGAGTGGTCGAAAGTGGTCAAATTCGGAGACAGAGAGTAGCACAGGGTGTGTTCCTGGGGCTGCAGAGAGGAAAATGGGGAGTGAGTGTTTCGTGGGCACAGCGTTTCGGTTTGCAAGATAAAAAGAGTCCTGGAGATAAATTGGTGGTGATGGTTGTACGACAATGTGAATGGACACAGGCAACAGACTGTACACTTAAACATGGTCAAGGTCAATGATACATGTATTATGCCGTAATCTTTTAAAATGAAAAAAAATGTTCACATATGTGTCTGAGGCCTTAGAGAGTGTGTAGGTCACCTGAAGAGCTGTGGATAAGGGCTGATTGCTACTTGGGGTGCACTTAGCTTTTATGGAGAGTGGAAGCTCCCACAGTGGAGAGTGGGACCAGAAGGAGAGCCAGTGAGACTCCTGGAAACCTATTTAGAGTGAACCAGGTACAGAGACCAGAGCCTTCTCCAGAAACTTGCACCTGCATCGAGCTGGTCAAAATGGCACAGAGTAAGGAGCTAGGGACTTGGTCATCACCGTAGAAAAAGGGAGCAGGGATCATTCAAGTAACATCCCCTCTGTGCTGCTGGTTCCTCCCTTTTCCTCTGCAGAGAGAGAGCAGGGAGAATCGCTAATAATTATATTTGTAATATTCCTTAATTCCCCATGGCAACCCTGTGATGTAGGACCATTATTATAACTGCAGAGCTAAAGCAGCTGAGACTCAGAAAGGTCAATTAAATGGCCCAAGGTCACATCAGTTAGTAACAGAGCCTGGATTTGAATCCAGGCCTGCGTCGCTGATTCGCTAACAGCATTCGCTGAGGCTAGAGTGGGAAAATGAGTAGGGCACGAGCCTTGTCTGTTGGGGAAACAGCCCCCAAGAGAAAATATCGTGATTCTGCTCACTGACAGATGTGTGTCCAGTTGCACTGGCACGGGCAGAAAGGCTCTCTGGAGGGGAGAGCGCTGTGGGGAAGCTTCAGTGACTCCCTAAGAGCCCTCTTTGGTAGTATAGCAGACTGCACCCCCGACAGTCATCCCATAACCACAAGCTCACCTGCGTGAAGGTCAACTCCACGCCAGCCCTCCCCTTCCCCAGCGTAACCAGTGGAGAGTTGCACCTGGACTCTGCCTTACTGAACAGTGTTTGAGAGATGTTCACGGACACATGTTTTTGTCCCTTGACTTGCACAAAAGTACAGCTGTTCATCAAATGGCAGGCTCTGTGTTTCTGGGCTGTCTTACCTGGAACGCCTCACACCCTTCAGCCCTTGAGAATGCTGGAAAAGCAAAGCCACAGCAGCTTCCTGGGCCTGCACCTGAAATTCTTACCGGGACAGCCCCGTGCACATCCTACATCCTCTGCAACCCTGCAGTGCACGGCAAGGTGCTGGTGGGGGTCAGGAGCGGTGCGCCTGTGGCCTATGCCACTGCAGCACAGGGAGGGAGAGCTGGCATGAAAGCACTCGGGGAGGGGACCTCAATGCAGGCTGATCATGAGGAGAATCATGCTGCCAGGGACATCTGATTCTAAATCTCAAGTCAGCGTGGGACTGCGGGGCTCACGAATTGAGCACCTTTTATTTGCAAGCTCTTAACTCTGCTTGGAGGTTTTCAGTGTTACCTACAGCCTGGTAGGGCAGTTGGCAAGGACCCAGCTCACCGCAATATAGGGCAGGCTCAAAGTGTCCAGACACGCATCCCAAATGCTGTAAGACTTCAAAGGGGAAGTGGAGATACTCAAACCTGGCTACATCTCCAGCCGAGCCAGCCTATAAATACAAATCGTCTGGGGTGGGGTGGGGGTGCTTCTACCGGAGAGTAGGGAGCAGATGGAATCTGTGACAGGAGACATTATTCTTCTGAAATGGAAAAGGCTTTTTCATAGACTGACCACTCCTCCCCAGGCAGGCGGCTAAAGTTGTCCGGAGTCTGGGAATGAAAGAGAAAGAAGATACTGATGGCCCAAGCAGTCCGGAAAATGGGCGGGTAGAAACAAAGCCAGGCTTCAGGATGAGATGGGGGGTCTGAACTTGGCTCATCCCCTGTGTGACCTGGGGGATGGTATTCATCCCTTCTGACCCTTGAGTTCTCCATCTGAAATATGAGATGTCAATCCTTTCATCACAGGGTTGTTAGGAAGATGGAATGAGGAGTGTGTGAAGCCGTTAGCACCCCTGGGATGGAATGTAAGCACTCGCCCGTGATAGCCAATGTTACCCTTGGTGTTGATTACTGGTGTTATAATCCGTGTTATTGTTACTGTTCACCAAGATTTGCTTGGGTGCTCCTTTCGGGCCACTGATAGATTTGTCAGTATCCAGATAGGTCATGTGGCCCTTGAAGTCTCCCAGGGGGGAAATAAGACATTGGGGGATGTCTTATTTCTGAGCTTGAGACACTGGTGTGTCAAGACATTGCCCAATGGTCCAATGTTGTTATTAGTGCTCGATACAGGGTTGGCAGGGGGCTCACAGGAGCGAACCGTAGCCAGAGGGTGTCTAACAATACCTGGAATAGAGGAAGTGACAGAGCAGGGGAGAAGTGAAGAAGCGAGACTCTGGAAGCAAACTCGGGTCTGAACTCCAGCATTTCTCGTTCCAGGCAGTGTGAGCCTGAGCAAGTTGTTTAAGTGCTCTGAGACTGAGTTTCCTCATCTGGGATCTGACAAGGGTAATAATAGTGCTCGTCTCACAGAGAGGTGATGGAATTCCAACAAGGGAATAGGTACAGAGCACTAGAGAAGTCCCTGGCCCGCGGCAGGTGCCAGGGAGTGTTCACTGTCAATGTCATGAAGCCCCCATCAGTGTCTGCTGTCATTGGTCTAATGGTTAGGCACTGGACTAGAACCCAGAAAACCAAGTTTGAGCTCTGCCTCCGGGAACAAACAGCTGCCTGACAGTCGGCAAGTGACTTCACCTCTCCGAGTTAGTTTCCTTGCCTGAAAACTGGGGTTATAATGTCCATCCCACTGACCTTGATGAGTTAATGTGTCAACTACAAATGGTACAGCATAACGTAAGTATAACAGAGGAGAAAAAATAAAGTTATAACATAGCGTTATGGTATGCCTTTGATTTGAGGAAATTATATACAGATAAGCATGTTTTCTTGTACAGACATGGAAAATTTTTCAAAGGATAAATAGAGGGACCTAGGAGATGAAAGAGTGGGCTTGGGTACTTTGACTTTTTAAACTCTGCCATACTATTTGAATGAGTTTTTTGAAAACAAATTTGTTTTCCTCTTACAACTTAAAACCAAAGGAGTATTTTCGTGAACATTATGAATTATTAGATTGCCTGGAACTTCAGGAATTTGGGGGGTTTTGTCTTGATTCTGAAGACAAAATGAATAGGCACCCAACCATCTCCTACTCTTGGCCTCAGTTTTCCTATCTGTGAAATGGGATGGCCATTTCCTTTTCACCTCCAGCTTTATAAACCTATAGGGATGATAAAGGAGTGATATCTATTTAAAAATGAAGACAAAGGAGAAAAAAGGATGGCGCTTTGGCTCAGTGAGTAGAGCGCCGGCCTCATATACCTAGGGTGGCAGGTTTGAACTCAGCTCCGGCCAAACTGCAACAAAAAAATAGCCAGGTATCGTGGCAGGCACCTGTAGTCCCAGCTACTTGGGAGGCTGAGGCAAGAGAATCGCTTAAGCCCAAGAGCTGGAGGTTGCTATGAGCTTTGATGCCATGGCACTCTACCGAGGGTGAGAAAGTGAAAAAAAAAAGAGAAAGAAAAAAATTTTGAAGCCAATTTATTACCTCAAACCTAAAATCCATGAGATTCTGTGCCTGTTTCAGGGATAGGCAGTTGCTGGCACCCCCAGCCTGAAGAAAAGGGGGAAACAAGCAGAGGCAGACCTCGTTTTACTGCACTTTGCTTTATTATATTTCACAGACATTGCATTTTTTAGAAGTTAAGATTTGTGGCAACCCTGAATCAAGCCAGTCTATCGGCACCGCTTTTCCAACACCATGCACTGACTTCATCTCCCTGTGTCAGCATTTTTTTTTTTTTTTTTGGCAGTTTTTAGCCAGGGCTGGGTTTGAACCCGCCACCTCCAGCATATGGGGCTGGTGCCCCATTCTTGGAGCCCAGGCGCCATCCTGTGTCAGCATTTTTTAATCAATAAAATATTTTTAATTAATATATATATAAAAGACACAATGCTAGTGCATAGTACACTAGCCTACGGTTAGTGTAAATATAACTTTTATATTACTGGGAAATATAAAGCATCTATGTGACTGACTTCGTTGCAGTATCGCCTCATCTCGGTGGTCTGGGACCCAGCCTGCACTCCCCCGGGGAAGCCGGCACTGCTGTTTTTGGTGTCCACCCGTGACCCCCACAGAGCCTCAGCAAGCCTAGCCGGCTTCCCTCCCATCCAGACGACCAGCGGAAGGATGAACCCCGCAGACGTGAAGGACCCAGGAGCTCAGGATGCAGAGACAAGGGCTCCCTGAAGGGCAACCCTGCAGCCCGATTGTGTTATTTCCCTCCTCCACCAGGGGAGGCGCTAGGAGCCCAGGGGGCAACCTGGCAGGAGCTCCCACCTGCAGCCTCTCGTCTGTGTCTGGCCTCCTTCTTCTTTTCTCTGGGTGCCTCTCCAGAGCCTGCTGCCCTCATCCCCTCTCCCCTTCCCTCGGGCAGTGGCTGCTTGGTATTCAGGCCGTGTCATCCCTGCCTGTCTCCATTTGGAAAAGGCTCTTTTGACCTCTCTGTGTATGTCTCTGTTGCTTCGTGGGAGGAGGGCTGAGAGAGGCCGCTCAGCATTTACCTAATTAGTGGTAATTAGAAGGCAGGGCCTGGGAGCTCTCCTCACAGCTGCTCTGAAGGACAGAGGCTGGAGGCCGCAGAGTAGCTGCTAAATGGGTATTGGACACACTCTGTCTGGGGGCGCTCTGATCTGCCAGCTCCTGGCCCTCGGATCCCTGCCTCACTCCCCATGCTGCTTCTGCCAGATGTTACTTGGGGTTTGCCTGGATTCTAAGATCTCAAAACAGCAGCCTTGGGCTATGTCAGCCAGCTCCCTGCCCAGAGGCTTGGTTCCCATGTAACCCAAGACTTGCCCCTAGGCGAGTGCCACTCTCCGCAATGGGTATGCTGGCTTCCCATTGGGGCTCTGGTTCCCAGTTACCCTGGAAGCACAGAGATCCCTGCTCAGTGAGAAGCAGGAGCCCAATTTCATACACTTGCGTTGGGTCTCAATTTCTCCTCGGCTCACTTGAACCTGGACAGCTGGTCCAGAACTCCAGTAGAACCCCAACTCTTAATGGCATCTCCAGAGGGCAGCACATCTATCCCCTCCCTTTTCGGCTCCTCTCAGCAGGTGGAGTGGAATTGAGAAGCCATTTTTATTGGGACTGTGGCCTGCCCTAGCTTCAGGCACCTGCTGTTTGGGACTGTCCATCCTGTGCATGCTTCTTCATGATTCTGATCAACCTCTATGGAGATCCATTATCTCTAAGCCAGGGAATATACTATTAATTCCCATCTGTGCCGGATTACTCACAGTTAGTGGTTGGTACTTTTCCATGGTCTCACAACACATCTTAATCAGATGGTGAGTGGGTTTAATTAGCCAAAGTATAGGTTTTATTTTTTTTATCCATATAACTACTTAATCTAATGGAAGCCTATTATCTGTGGCTTTTTTTCCCCATGCATAATTATTGCTGTTTTTAATTGATGGTGCATCAGGGGTTGTGACGACAATATGGCAGCTGGAACACGAAGTCGCCTTTCCCCAGAATGAAGGTTGAGAAAATGAGTTGTCACTGAGGCCTCAGATTTCTTGCTTTCATTGAGATGTGAGCTCCCATGTGGAAGCTGCCGGTTTCTGCCAAAAGAAAGGGAGTGTGGTTCTCAGCGGGGTAACCCCTGGGCTTCACTACTGCAAAGTGCCCTTCAGGAGCCCTGGGGCTGGAGCCAAATCAGGAACAGCTGGGAAAGACAGCTATTTGTCAACCCACCCAGATCACAAGCAACCCCAGGGCAGGGTCCAGGTCTTTTTCTTGCTCTGCTTCCTCCGTTCCACAGGCCCTGGGACAGGCTGATGCACCCTGTGTATTGTCCACACACATGCAGCAAATGAAATGCACGGCTGAGATGGTGCGGGAAACCTGGACCCTTGCAGAGAAAGTCGTTTGTCTTGAGTGTGAAGAGGAATCTGAAGCTCTTCCTGCAGAGAGAGTGATCCACTTTCAAATTTGGATAAGCACTTTCATCCAACAGACAGGAGATCCTCACCATTTCCATTTAGAAATAAGACCTTTATCCTTCAATGGGGTGAATTCCAAAATTTCAGTGACCATTTGGGACAGAGTGAGATTGCAAAGAACAAAAGTGTCCCATTTACCCAGATTTATAAGGGCGATAAGCAGAAGGGCAGAATGATGTCAAAAGCAAGAGCCATCAATTTCCTAACTTTAGAATACTTGGGCTTCCTACAGATAAGCTATTTCTAGGCCTGGGTATGGGGAGCTGCCGGTTAGCAAAGCTCCCAGCTGACCCAGAATGGAAGGATTCCAGGGGCTTTGATCAATTTTCAGAGTACCTTGTGCTGAGCATAACAGGGAGCCCTATTCACCCCTAGAGAGGCTGAGATAGTCACAAGACAGAGACTATTGTCCCTCCTGCTCTTTTTCGATGCCTCCCCACTCTCCCTCTGCCTCCAACTCTCTCCAGACCCTTAAAGTCAGTCAGAGGGAATCTGCATAGCTGGGTTCAAAGACTTCTTTCCCCTCCTGCCTGTCTCTTCCTGTTAAATAATGTGACACAGAAAGGAGGCCATGGAAAGAAAGGTTCTGGAGCTTTCTGGTTGAACTGTCTTTTCCAGGAGAATCCGAGTTGGAGGCTGGGACTTTCCTCTCACAGCCCACAGCCATGGTGGGTTATTGTTGGCGGCGGCGGTGGGTTTATTCCTTCCGTCCCATTTTGCAAAAATATTTGTACAGAGACTTCTGTGCCTGACCCACAGTCAGCAACAGACAGGAGCCACAGATTCCTCTTGCAGCGTTTTACAGGGTGACGGATCAGATAATGTACACTTAGCGAGTGCACAAATAATGTGAATCAGGGTTGGCATAGTGCAGTGAGGTGTAAAAAAAGCAATTTGAATTGTTCTAGGGAAACGCCAGAGCCGCTCTGACATGCTTGCTTGCCAGAACGCTGCCCTGTGCCCCTCCAGAGGGCTGAGCTCCAGGCTCTGGCCGGAATGGCAACGAGGCTGCCCAGCACTGCCGGCCTGGAGGGGGGCGATCCCCCAGAGACATGGGGAAGCTCTGCATCCACACGGAAAAGGGAGAAATCGCCGGTGATCCCACGAAACAGAGCTCCTTTTCATACTGGAGGGGATGGCTTGACCCACTGATCTACCTACTGAGACCCTCTTTGGAAGGAGGGAGGGAAAGAGACTAAAAAAGACCAAACTCTGTATCTCTGGCCGGGGCTGCACACGAGCAGGCCAGTTGATGCTGTGCGTGTATCTACTTGGGTAGATCTATCCTTAGTCTCTGGACTCCCAGGAGTCAGCTAGTCCATCCCCCTGCCTCCAGACAGAACTGCGCTTTCTCTCCCACACAACAAATGGGTTTCAGATTAGTTTCAATGACTCTCCAAGGGAAGGAGATTTAGCATCGTCTCTTAGTCACCTGTTCTGGTATCTCACAACGCCCACCCTCCGGAAGTTCTTCACATCCAGCCTAAATTGAATGCTTCAGGCAGCCTTCAGCTTGCACGTTTCCCGAGGGACTGGCCACGCTTGACCAGTTGATGGCGCGTGTGCTGGCCTATGCCTACGCGCAGACCTGGACACAGCGCTGTGTCCTTGCTCTCCTGGCCACAGGTGGTCAGCCCTCCCTCCCGCTGTTCTGTCCACTCTGGCTGAGCACTGAGATCTGTCCAGCTCCCCTTGTTCTCTGACTCTGCAAAGCCACAGACCACCCAATGACACTCTAAGTCGACGAGGCCGATGCCCCTCTTGTGCTGTCTCTGCAGCCTCTGCCCTCTCAGCCCCTCCTGCCCCCATGCAGCTTCCATGAGGTTTCCTGTCCAGAGCAGGAGACAGGCTGTTGATCCCCGTGACTCCTGCTGGGCAGCCTTACCTTGAAGAGCCACAGAGTTTCTGCAGCCCTCGCCTCCCCTCCCAGCTCTCCGGGGAACCACGGCTGTGCACACACAAGATGGTCAATAAAATGGTTTGGATTTGTTTTTCAATAACCACCAGCAGATGCTGCCAAGAACCTTCTCCAGTAAGTACCTTTGTCAAGTCAAGCTCCAAACCTGAAACTCAGCATCTGGGTGTTTTCTGAGACCTGGTCATAGGGAAAATGGTAGGAAATCTCTTGATTGTTTCAAATGAAAGCTGATTATAGGGAATGAGGGAGTTTTCTGGTGGCTCAGGTAGCTGAGAGGTTTCGGGATAATAGATGGCCAGTCTGCTGCTTGCCCACCTGCATTACTGACCTCAGAGCGGCCAGGCGGGGAGCCCAGCACAGATTAAGAACCCAAACAAAAGGGAAGACAGGACAGGCCTGGGAACAGACAGCCTGCTGAGGGACTAGCTGAGGCCTCCAGAATTTTTTCCCAAGAAATCTGGAGACACATTTCCATGTTGTCTTTGCATAAATTTGTGTTCTGATTTGCATACATTTGCATTTCCCTTCAAAACACCCAGACTTCCAGAATATAAAATAAAAAGCAATTAATTAATTAATTGGTATGATGGATGGCAAATGTAGCCATACTAAAAATACAGGACCAGTGGGGGACCCAGATCAAGGGACAGATTTTCTAGGTTGTCCCCCTAAGCCAGCATGGATCTGGGGACACAGTGCAACCTGTTCTGAAGTTGTCTGTCTCCGCCACTAGACAGTGGGCCCTTGAGAGCAGGAACAGACAGAATTCTTTGATCTCGACATCCCTGGGCTCTTGCACTGAGTTTGTCACATATGAGACTATTAATAACTGTTTGGAGAATAATGAACCAATAACTAAGTGAATAGTGACTCTCCTGTAAATTTATGTCCAGATGATAGATCAAAAAGAACTGACACTAAACCCTCCTAGGAACAGAACAGAAAAGGTTCAGATGAGCCCTTGGAGGGAACTCGGGGAAAGACGCCCTCACAAACTTGTAAATTAGGGACATTGTTCTGCTGGAACCCACTTGGGAAAGAGATCTGGAACTAAGTCTGGATAGATTCCAGACATTGTGAAGGTGCCCCAGCCCCACAGCAAGAGTTCCTGGACCTGGGAAGGCACAGACTCAGATCTGGCCCAGGTCATGGCAGAACCAAGAAAAAAAAGAGGGGCCATCAAGTCTGCCCTCCGCCTGCCTAAACTATGAGGCTGTCTGGTCAGCTGAACCTGGAAAGGACCCAGGAGGTGGCCCAGCCCGTCTTCCTCGGAGCCTGGCATAGGGACTTGTACAGAAGAAAATCTCAGTAAATTCTTATTTAAGTACCTTAAACATAATCCTTGACAAATATTAATGGATTGATTCTCTGATCACCTTTCAAAAGTTCTTAATCCTCTTTCCAGTCCCAATTCTTCACTTACAAATTCTACCTCTCCTCCGTACAGAAGGGCACATGGTTTTGCAAACCCTAAGAGATCCACTATTTAGTACCACAGCTTCCGGGTACAGATGATCACCGTGGCCCTGCTGTTGATTCTTTGAAACAGGAAATTACCTGATGTCTCACCTCACTCCACCTACTACAGCTTTAAGAATGCTCTTTCTTATCCCAAACTTGGAAAACATCGAGAGTAATTAATTACTTTTCATTCTGCACACATCTCCCCTATGTTAATTCCCTATTGGAAGTGGTTAAGGGAATGGATTTTGGAGCTGACTATGCAGGTTAAAATCCTGTCTCTGCCCTTCCAAGTTTTGAGACCCCAGGTCAGTTATTTAAGTTTTCTGTAAAATGGGGATAATAGTGATATTCCCTTCATAGAGTTGTCATAAAAATTAAATGAAATGATATACACAGGGCGCTTAGCAGTGTTTGGCACATAGTTAATGCTATTTGACCTATACAACCCTCACCCTTGCTTCAGAGAAAAAAAGATAACAAAAACATCTGGCTGAAGGTTCTGAGGAGATAAGCCTCATAGAAGTGACGCCTTAGGATGCAGACTGGAGATTTAACAGTTTTCTCCTTGCCATTCATGTCGTAAAATATAACTTCTGAAGCTAATGCCCAGAGAGCAGCCAAGCTGCCATTTCGATAAAGACCCAAAGGGTTCTGGAAAGCTGACCCAGGGATCTTGGCAGGCTGGGACAGGTCACCTCCCCAGTGACACCAGCGGATTCAGAGATTTGGTGATGTACCCCAGGCTTTGTAGATCAGATTGGGAGAGAGATTGGGGAGGAAGCAGGCTCGCCTGGGGATTAGAACCAGGGCATCCTCAGGCATCAGGTGCCAGGGAAGATGAATGAAAAAAGGCCTCAGAGGACACTGGCAGGTATCAGGAAGGAACACTGGTATTACCCAGCTCTAAATGCAGCTTGGACACATGACCAAGAAAAAGAACAATTGAAAGAAGCAATGGGCTAATCCATCAATTCCAAAGAAAAGAGCAACCAGGCGCTCCAGAGCCGCAGACTCTCTGATTGATGTAGAAGTCATGGAGAACAGGACGGGAACTAGCATCTCTTGTTGGGTTGCTACTGGAGGCCCAGGTGCTTTCTGCTGATTTTACATCATTTATTCTGTGCAACAACTCTGAGACAGAGGTATTTTTGTTCCCATTTTACAGATGAGTGTTTGAGGTACAAAAGCCAGATCTGTTGATGCTCAAAAGCCAGATAAGTGGAGGAGGCTGGATGAGAATGCAGGTCTACCTGGGGCCAAACCTGTGCTCCTGGCACTACTTTGGAAAAGGAAAGGGCACATGATGAAAAGAAAAAAATATCGCAGTGGTGAAGGCAGAGATGTTGAGACAGGAAGGAGAGGGAGGGCTTGGTAGGGATTGGGGAGGGGAAGAAGTAGGAGCTAGGAAGTTCTGCGCACTGACATTAAGTGAGTAGTATGCAAATGAGATGCAAAACAACATGCAAATGAGCAAGTGGGGGGATGGTGTGGGGTTTGTTGGAGTCTTTTTTTGTTTTTTTTTCTTTTTGCTAACCACTCAACTCCATTTGGCACAATCACAGCAGAAGGTGTACCTGCCCAAAGCTAGCAGCATCCACGCCACAGCAGAAATTGGGCTAGAGATGCCCCTTTCTCACTCTTGGGTGGGGTCTCCCTTCTCCATCCAATGCTCTCATCTCTTGACCCCTTCTCTGCCCCATCCTGAGACCAAGGCCAATCACAACAGCATCCCTCGCTCCAGACACTCCAGAAGACAGCTGGCCTTGTCAGCCCCCTAATGGAGTGACACCCTCCCCATCTATCTCCACTCTGTTTACCTTCCCCAGAAGGCTTTCTAGCCACCTGGGATCCACAATCACCATTTTCCTGACCCCACTTGTCAAATGAGTCTCCCAGCCCAGAGCCTCCCTTTGCTAAATGGCAGCAGAAACAAAACATACCCTTTTAAGGGACTGCCTCTGACCCCAACCACACTCAGCAGCTTCTTAAGTTAAGCGTGACAGCTGTTGCCCAGCCTTGTCAATGGCAAATCCTGGATCTGGAAGAAGTCTTATCAGGCGATCTTACGAGGCACATGCATTAGGTAGACAGAAGTAGGTAACCTCTCCCATTCTTGAAGACATCTGGAAAAGATCTCAGGCTAGTCCTGGCTGTTCATTCCAATTTTAATCCCTTCTTTTCTATCTCAAAGTTGCTGCCAGTGTCTACTTTAAATCCTCACTGCTATAACACCAACCAATTCTCTATTATTTGGTCCTTACTGTAAATGGAGAATTCCTGCCCTTGTAACTTTCGATGTAAGAAAGGAATAGGGAATTGAAAGGGGCACACTTAGCGATACAGAGTTAAGGCACTTAATGAAAAAACACCAGACTTTTATTTTCTCCTTCCTGCTCAGAAACCATAGCTTATGTTCAGGCCTCGGTGCCAGTGGCTCTGGAGATCTCCTGGCTCCCAGCATGGGCACATCATAGACTCTAAGAAAGATGGTGCTCTCTCTGCACTTTGTATTTTATGTTTCCAAAAGGGGCTCAGGGTAATCGTTTTGTTTTTAAAGTCAATATCGCAAGAGTCATTTGCAAGATGGACTGTCCATGAGGGGAATCAGTGAAAGGCAACATCTTATTGGCCAAAATATTTAGGAGCTTATGTGGTTCGGCTTAGAGGCTGCTGCTTTTGAGAAGCCTTCCTCTCCTCTCTAAGGGTCATGTTCAGATTCAAGCAACAAGTATTAAGTACTTAGTATGTGCCAGCCACTGTGCTTGGTCTCCTCGTATACATTCTCTCTCTAAATTCCATCATTACAGCCAGCTTCAAGATAGGTATTCTTATCCCAATTTAACAGACAAAGAAACCAAAGGTCATGGCTAATTTGGGAACTCTTTAGTCTCTTTTTGAGACTTTAGTAGTCATGAAATCCCACCAGATGTCTACCTAAACTTCTGAATGCTACTTTTCTTCCATTGTTTTCTACCCTGCTATGGAAATCAATGATTAGTGAGCTCAAACTGCCTTTTGTGGCTCAGGGTTGGAGATGGCTGCAAACTCCTTTCCTCAAACCACCACCCAGCCCACACCTCTGTCCATAATGGAAGGAAAGAAGCTCCCCAGAAAAGGAGAATGGTGGCAGAAAGACCCTCTGGTAGGACTACAGCAAAGTGACAGTCCCTGTCCAATTCTCTGGCTTTACTCAGGAATGACTCACAATTCCATCTTCAGGCACTTTCTCTGTCTTTGATGTTGCTGTTCTGGCATCTTCAGCAAGGAAGCTGGGAAGCAGGCTGGAATATTAAGGGGACACACATAGGCTGGTGACTACATGCAATGCAGCAACTCTGGCATCTAAGTGGGCTGCTGTTTTGTTGACTAACATCTTCACCATCCAAATCCTTCAGTTACTGGGCTCTTGCTGAGTCATGCTGGGCTGAACTGTATGTGAAGTTGCCAGGACAGACATGGTTCTGCCCTGTGGGAGCTGAGGTTTGACCCCTCCTCAAGGTGAGACCACCTCCATCAGTGGAGTCAACTCCCCCATATGCCACGCAGCTCAAAAGCTTCAAGGAAATCGGGTGGTAAATTCCGTGGGAAAGGCAAAATTTGCCAGGTCTCCTCTAGGCCATTAGAAAAATTCCCAGTCTCCCCGGAAAATCGTCCAACATTGAATCTTCTCTCTACATCAGGGTCCTGGGACCTAGAACAGCGTAGGGGCACAGAGTACTTGATGAATGTACATTGGCTGGATGGCAAGATGAATGGATGCTTGATGGTAGATAAATAAAACTGGATCAAGAGAGCGTAGGTAGAAAGACTGTCTGACCCCTTGACACTCACCTTCCACAATAGGGGAGAATGACCTTGTCTCCCTGTCTAACTCCCATCCACACTCTGCCTACTCAGCCCTAGGGAGCGTAGTTAGTACCTTTCCACATATCTCTGCAAAAAGGAATTCAGATACCTCACTCGCCTGGGGAAGCTTCTCTCTAAACCCGGGAACAGCCGGGATTATGCCAGGCCCAGAGTTCTTTATAAAGAAGCCTCTGACAATGGGGGCCCAGCTCCTCAGGAGACAAGAAGCTTTGTTACAAAGACAGCTAGTTAGAGAGTGGACAGTATTTTTAAACGCATGAATGTGCTGAATAATTAAGCACAAACTTTTGTTTTCATGGAAAAATTTCCTCCAAATGCTGCAGCAAGCAGCCACAAGCAGTTATTGGGAAGATAGTGAGACTATTTCTTCCAGTCCAGGGAAAGGCAATTTGCATCAGACCTCAAGGCTATGGCCTTCAGTTCAAAAACAGCCTGTGCTTTCTGATGCAGAACAGTTATGCTGGGCATATTAGAAAAGGTCATTTGAAGGTCATACAGTCTTTCTCTTGGGAACTCCATACTGAAATCACTCATGCTCTTCTCCTGTCTAGATTTCCATCGGATCATAAATTCTGAAGCAACTAGTCCAACTCCTATTTTACAGAAGAAAACCTTGAAGATCAGAGAGGTTGAGAGATTTGCCAAAAGTCCCACAGCAACTGGAAGGCAGAGCTGATACTCTATCCAAAATGCCCAATTCTTACACTTTACTATCTTTTCTGCCAAATGCAATTCATCCTTTAACACCCTGCTCAAGTCCCCTCTTGCTTGATACTTTTTTTAATTTACCACCCTCTGAAGATCCTTCTCTCTTTCTCTGAATTCTTCCAACAGTTACTTCTTAGAATGTTGATCCTCTGCATTATTCATGGTTATCATTGGCGCCTGCTGGGTAATATTGTCCGTTAACTACCACACAGCAAAGTCTTTCTTGGAGGGCAGGGACTCTCTCTCCTACCTCTTTTGTATCTCCATCATCTGGCATAGAAGTGATACTTGGTAAATATTTGTTGAAAATGTAGATCAGAAAGATGTCTGGAGATCAGTTAGGGATCTAAAAATAGACCTGCCATTTGCTCCTTCAATTCCTCTACTAGTTATATATCCAGAAGATCAAAAATCACTTTATAACAAAGATATTTGCGCCAGAATGTTTATTGCAGCCCAATTCATCATTGCTAAGTCATGGAAGAAGCCCAAGTGCCCATCGACCCACGAATGGATTAAGAAATTGTGGTACATGTACACCATGGAATATTATGCAGCCTTAAAGAAAGATGGAGACTTTACCTCTTTCATGTTTACACGGATGGAGCTGAAACATATTTTTCCTAGCAAAGTATCTCAAGAATGGAAGGAAAAGTATCCAATGTACTCAGCCGCACTATGAAACCAATTTTTAGCTTTCATACGAAAGCTATAACACAACTATAGCCCAAGAAGAAGGGGAAAGAGGAGAGAGAGGGGAGGGGAGTGGGGAGAATGGGTGGAGGGAGGGTAATTGGTGGGAACACACCTACGGTGCATTTTACAAGGGTACATGTTAAATTTACTAAGTGTAGAGTATAAGCATCTTAACACAATAACTAAGAAAATGCGGTGAAGGCTATGTTAACCAGTTTGATGAAAATACTTCAAATGGTATGTAAAGCTAGCACATTGTACCCCATGAGTGCATTAATGTACATAGCTATGATTTAATTCAAAAAAAAAGAAAAGAAAATATAGATCAATGAATGGATGGATGAATTGAATGGCTGATAGTGTTCAATAAGTACTTATTGAGTGAGAATAAATAAAATAATAGACTAAATTATGGTAGGTGTTAGTATTTGCTTAAAGATGTAACAACAGCTTACAGCTTACATACTTAACATTTGAACACACAAGTACATACGCATGTACACACACGCTGTGTTCAAGCATAACCATCCTCAGGCCATTTCACTTCCCATTCATTTTACAGATGATAAAACTAAGGCACAGAAAAGGAGAAGGGGGAGGGGAGGAAGAGGAGGGGGTGGGGAGCTTGGAGAGGGGGAGGAAGAGGAGGAGAAGGAAAAGGAGATGGAACCAACCGCTCTCTCATGACCAGAAAAAGATACAGAAGGAATTAGAAGGCTCCTTGATGGATTTCTGTGCCTTTAGAATAAAAGATGAAGAGGAAGGAGGGTCTCTTGGAAAAACTCAGGGCACCTGCCAGTGAGTGTTCTCAAGCCCAGGGAGAATAAAAGAATTCAGGAAAAAAAAAAAAAGAAAAAAGAAAGACCACAAAGTTCATGTTTCTTCTTCTTCGCATACCCAAAATTACAGGTGTGACCAATAGCTTATTAATTACAAAACTGCCTTGAGCTCTAATGGAGGCATTTCTTTTTTAATTCTCTAAGCACTCGTACCAAATTTTAGCATTAAAAATTACTCGAGTCAAAGTTACTTACCAGTATGGTAATTCTTTCCAAGACAACTGCAGACTTGAAGTCATTTTCCTCACCAATACCGCCCGATAGAGTAATTGGCTGCAATTAGCAATGACTTTGTCATTCCTCTCAGAATCTGGCTCCAGCATCCGTGAAACACACAGATCTTTTTCTTCTCCCCAGCAGGGACTCAGAGCTTCTGCAAATCTTGTCCTCCAGTCCCCTGTAATACATCATAGCATCGCAGAGATGGGGGGGACCTAGGATCACTTGGCCCAGAGTTCCTCGGAAGGCTGATACAAAAGGTAATTTCAAGTGTTACACAGATGAGCCTTAAGGAAAATTACTAGTTACATTCATTTCAATGTGCATTAAAGAAAATACCACTTGCACACCAAACCCATGTTTTGTGGATTACATATTCAGGCTGAGAACAAATTTTAAAAATATGCCAATTGAAAGAAAAATATTTAAGGATTTGAAAAGTGTTCCATGTAACCAAAAATATTTGTACCCCGTAAAACCTTGAAATTAAAAAAATGAAAATAACGTGTGAATAAATTAAGGTTTCAAAAATACCAATAGCAGCAAAACTCTCATTTTATAGGGCCAGAAACTGACGTTCTGTGAAACAGCTGTGGGACCAGAACCCAGCCCTGGCAATTCCAGATGACTTTTGCTTCCCTAAGTAACATCCCCCTTCACCCTGCAGCAGTTGACAGGGACACTGTGAAATTGGCGACTCTTCATTTGTGTCTAGACACATTGCTGGATTGCCTACTCCCATTCTCCTCTGCAAGTCCCAATCCCCTGTGGAAGTAACTTATGCTCAGCCCATGTCCAAGTCCACCACCTGTCTTTTTCCTAGCAACTCACACACCTACCAAACTGTATTTGCCCCAGAGCCTCAGTCCTTCAGGGCTCCATATTAAACCAGTAACACTGGCTTAAGAGACTTCTTTTTGCCATTTACACATATACATATTTTTTAGAAATACTTCCTAAGATCAAGAGAATGGTTCTCTTGGTAGATCACAGGATAATAAGAGACAGGAAAGGCTTTCAAACATCAACTGGAACATGTTACCTCAACCACGGAGGTTTGAGGTCCAAGTATCCTATGCCATGAAACAGTTTTTGGATTAACACTGCTTTGCAAATAATCTCCAGCTGTGAAATCCCCCCTGCTGACATTATCTTTCCTGCCCTCTGGCCTGAACTGCATGAAGACTATATTGATGATATTTTTTGTAAGGTTCCTATGCATGTCACTGAGTTCCCGTAATAGGGCACTATTTTGACCATATTTGACATATATTTTGACTATATTTTTGACCAGTCTGTGCTGGCCAACCCTGTCCACTGACCAAAACTGACCCCCCTCTTTGGAGCTGGGGCCTCAAGGACACTTGACCTTTCAGAGTTTGGGTGTCTGGAAGTGTCAACCTCATGACTGATCATTTATCTTGAAGCCTCTGGCCACTGGTCTTCCTAAGCCCCTTCTGTACCACAATTCTTGGTGTTACAGAGGGAGGTGCCAATTTCCTGGCCTTCCTGGGTGAGGGACAGTTATCTCGCACAGTTACCTCATGCAAGATAACTCAGGCTTCTCCTAGGAGATGAAATGAGCCCTGTGGGTCCTGTGGTTAGATCAGTGGGTCTTAGCCGCTCAGCTGAGTGATCACCAGGGTGAGACCAGGCTCCTGCCTGGGCCTCAGCTTCCCAGACTCCAAAATGAAGAGGTTTGATGTAGATACATTCCAGTTCCCCATCCATCAGCCCTTGACCTCTCCTAGCACCAAGCTTTCAAAGAGCTTCCTCTCCTGGTTTTTTCCTGTCTACTGCGTAACTTGCATTCTCTGCCAAAGATAAAAGAGCTTAGAGTTCATCCGTTAGATACCTTCACAGAAGAGCTCTTCACAGCTCCTTCTTGGCCTTGACAAAGACTTTAAAGCCCGAGAAGTGACAAAAATCCCTTCTCTTGAAAGTCTGGATATCAGAGAGTGAGGGGCCTGAAGGAAAACCTGTTGCCTGTACCACTGTTGTCCAAGGATCATGAGCAAATTAGTCCCTGAGCCTCAGTTTCCTTGTTGGTACGATGTGGAAACAATGGCACCTAGGTCACAGGGTTCTCATGAGAAGAAAAGGAGACCATTTAGGTGGACGACATGTGGATTCGAGCAAACTCTTCGCTGAGCTCAGAACTTGTCCCCTTAAACGCAGCCTGCTTCTATTAATGACTTTAAATCGTGCATTGAGTTTTATCCTAAAATAAAAGGCAGGAGGGTAAAAGACTGAATCAGGTACAGATAACCAAAATATAACAGTGTTGTTCCAGCCCAGATGGGCAAGGAACAGAGAGGGTCCCCGAAATCTGGATGGCTGGTTTCAAAGTCGCTGGTGAAACCTCGAGTACTTAGTCCTCCTTTCAATCAAACACTTCAAAGAGACGCTCTGAGAAGGGAACTGCAAATTCTCTGCTCACTAGTTTTCTAAAGAGGAAACCGAAGAATGTTTCTTTTGGAGACTGCGTCTGCTCATCCAAACCAATTTTACTAGCTGGGGGGACTCAAGCTCAAAGGCAGGCTCAGGAGCTGATGAAATTCATGTGTGAGGCTGCAGAGACTGCAAAACCAACAGGAAAATGAGAGGCAGGGCTGGGCAGGGAGCCAGGGCTGCAGGAGAGACACGGGCAAGAGAGGCCAGGGAGGGAGGCAGAGTGAGGGAGGAAGAGGGCTGAAAAAGTCTCAAAGAGAGGCTCGGCGCCTGTGGCTCAGTGGGCTAAGGCGCCAGCCACGTACACCTAAGCTGGCGGGTTCGAATCCAGCCTGGGCCCGTCAAACAACAATGATGGCTGCAACCGAAAACAAAAATGGCCAGGCATTGTGGCGGACGCCTGCAGTCCCAGCTACTTGGGAGGCCGAGGCAGGAGACTCGCTTGAGCCCAGGAATTGGAGGTTGCTGTGAGCTGTAATGCCATGACACTCTACCCAGGGCGACAGCTTGAGGCTCTGTCTCAAAAAAAAAGTCTAAAAGACAAAAGAGGCGAGAGGAGAAGATTCAACGCCCGGGAAGGCATTTTATTTTTCTTCTTTAAAGAGTTAAAAAAAAAAAAACACTCAGACTGTTTCAACTGAAGGGAAATGTTCGTCTGCCGAAGGCATTATTAGGACGGGAGATAAGGAAACCAAGGAGATAGGAAATAATTATTTTGTATCTGTCTTTAAAAATGAAAATGAAGGGC
>CAUYON010060269.1:0-19628 GCA_963573935.1 Arctocebus calabarensis
GGTTATAGCCTTCATTTGAAAGCTATAAATTGGTTTCATAGTAGGGCTGAGTACATTGAATACTTTTTCTTCCATTCTCGAGATACTTTGCTAAGAAGAATATGTTCCAGCTCCATCCATGTAAACATGAAAGAGGTAAAGGCTCCATTTTTCTTTAAGGCTGCATAATATTCCATGGTGTACATATACCACAATTTATTAATCCATTTGTGGGTTGATGGGCACTTGGTTCCCTGTACAATTCTATAATGGTGAATACACATCATTACACATTTGTTCTAACAATAGAATGTCAAAACTGAGATTGAATCCTAATGCAAATTATGGACTTTGGGCAATCATAATGTGGAGGTTTATCAGCTATAATATATGTACTTACTACTCTGGGGGGAGATGTTGATAATGAAGGAGGCTATACCTGTGTGGGGCAGCAGGTATATGGTTAATCTCTGCACCCTCCTATCAATGTTGTTGTCAATCTGAATTAGCTCTAAAGAAATAGAACCTATTTTTTTAAAAGGGAACTGAGTTCACTTCTCAGACTTCTATAAATTCTCAGCCTTTCTTGCTGTCCATATTCTGGTAACACATCCTATGACCATTATACAAATTGGTCCAATCCAAGTCCTTCCCTGTGAATTGGGTCAAACTCCACCTGAATCGTCTTACAGTTAAAACATAATCCTGGAGCTTCCCCTGGCCAAATGATCCGGAATAAAAAGAGAAACTTTGCATGAAAAAGCTGACACCCAGAAAAGGACAGAGACAAAGGACCCAGCAAGTAGGAAAGTTTCTAAGTCTCTAGGTCTCATTGTTCCTTGAGGCAAGGTTTATCCCAATCATTCACAGGGTTGGGTTATACATGTATCAGCCAATAAAACCCACTTTTTTTCTTAGACTAATTTGAGCTTGTCACTTGCAGGGTGTTGATGAATTCATAAGAGGATCCATAAGGGAATGTCTTTCCATTTTCTGTTTCTATAACAGAATACCTCAGATTAGGTAAGTTTTAAACAATAGGTTTGTTTTGGCTGACAGTTCTGGAAGCTGGGAAGTCCAAGATCCAAAGGCCATGTAAGGGCCTGGTAAGGGGCTTCCTGCTGTATCATAACATGGGACTGAAGGCAGCACATGGCAAGGTAGGGCAAGATTACCTGAGACAAAGAAATAAAGGCCAATGTTCCCCCTTTCATCTGGAGCCAGTTCTAGGACAACCAACCCACTCCTATGATAATGGCAGTAACCCAACTGAGGGAAGAGTCCTGATGACCTAATCACCTCTTTGATGTCCTACAATGTCATTTCAACATGAGTTTTAGAGCGGACATTCAAACCATAGCATGAAGCCATATTTTTCTGAGTTAAATTATACTTTTTTTGCACATTCCACTGTACCTTGCGCAGGGCTCTACCAAGGATAGAAACTCAACCAATAGTTGTCAGAGTAATGATTTTAAAATTTTTCATTAAAATTCCAGAATATTAGGTAAGACATTGTACATATTAATAAAATTATCACATGTAGAAAATTGTGAACAATTCCGAGTCTAAAGAGATACTAACATATTTCGGGGAAGTTGCCTGTGTTCATAATTTAATCATGTTCAAACATATTCCTCATTATTAATAGGCCACTGCCCCCACATTACATTCATATCTTTTATACCTTCTCTTAGTGGAAAATGCTTGATATAAATGTGTTCAAACATTGTTTTTTTTTCCTTAGACACTGACACCCTACCAATAATATAACATATATGTGTGTATACACTACATGTGTGTGAGAGTTTATTGTTTTAACCAACTGCCTGGAAAGTTTAGTAATTGCACTTAGAAAACCTGAGAAGTCATTCTAACAAAGTATTATATGAATTTGTTCCACAGTCTCTTAAACAGGCCCCTTTCCATGAATTCTGTGTGTAACTTGTTCATAAATATGGAAAGTATCTGAACATTTTCTTTTAACTTGTCTTGATTTCCTTGAAGACTCTGGCACACAGCATGAGATTAAAATAATCTGGCATTGCTGGCTACTTTGCCCACAAATACCAAGGAATAAATATTAGAATGATGGATTCTCTTTCCCTTGTCAACCATGAACGGGTTCCAGCCTGGGGCAAGGTCTAGAGAGAAATTTCAAAAATAAACAAACAGAACCAAAGAGTAGCTGTATTCTTTTATTCAACGTTTATTAAAAATACAAGGACAAATTGTAAAAGCACACATACCACTCAGCACCAATATAATAACACTCTTTCTACTGATAATCTCCAGAGCTTTTCTTTTTCTGCAACTGAGAAGCATTCTCACCACATTTACCCAGAACTCTTGGGCATCACGTGCCGAGTACTCTCCTTGCAGGGGAGACAAAGATGGGGAGAGACAAACTAATGTGACAACATCCAACCACTGACTGAGTCGATGACTCTTTCGTCAGCAGTTATCATCCGCACACTGGTAAACTCTGCTCATCTCTGTCTTCCTCTCCGGGTGCCTGATGACTGGGGCCGGCGAGTCCCGTGATAATGTGATGCAAAACTAAACAAGACTGGCCAACGTTCCCTCCCCAATATCTTTTAATTGCTTTGGTTATAAAGTCCTGGATATTTATTTCTTCACATCCCCCAATCCTAACAGACATAAAAACCACACTGACCAGTGACATGGCCTGGAGAAGTCTTGAGAAAAATTTTATTTCCCATCCCCTTCTGTGGGCTTCTTTCATTTATATGTTTACCTGTTTGCTTTTGGGGGGAGCGGGAGAAATGGGGGGTTAGAGCCAAAATAGTGACTTCATTAAACATCTGCTGGGTCTTCGAAGTCTCAGTAAATATTGAATAAACTCCCTGGAGCGCTGGTGCTGCTGCCTAAGACAGGCAACAAGCCCCGACTTGCATGAGCAGTCTTGTTTGGATATCTGTACATGTTTGCTTTCTATTGGTTCAGACTCACCTTGGAACAGAGCTGGGTCTGTTAAGTAGGAGACCGTGCTTCTGCTGCTGCACAGAACAGAAGGCTTTAGGAAAGGGCCTGATGTTTTGCTCATCCTAAAGTCACTCACTCAGTAACACTCAGAGAAGCTTTCTCGTCAAGTCTTTCCAAATCAGTAGACCCAGCCCTCGGGCCTAGTTCTTCCCAGCTAACAACTTGCTGATGTTTCCAAGCCTCGGTTCCCTCCCTTCCCAGGGAGCTTCGTGACACAGCCAAGATAGTGCTGACCACCAAGCACATCCCATTCTGGAATATTTATGAAGAGTGGTTTTGGCTCCTATTTTTAAGGTAAAGGAGGAAGTGGGAATTTAAAGAAATATACTTTAATTGATTTTTGGCAATATCATTAAAAAAAAATCTCCTGAAATTAAAAGGCTTACTGTCAGTCTCCACTGTTGAGACACATGACATTGGGCCTGTTCTGAAAAGCTCTAAGTGCTGGTAAAGATTTTCATTAACTCTTCAGGGGGACAGAAATTGGTGTCTACCTTTGCCTTCTGCAGTGATCATGTGGTTCTAATTAAGCTTGTTTTCCAAGCCATCAGTCAGAGGTCAGGTGGAACAAATGTCTGGGTTCATCCCTTTATGATTTACGTAATGTGAAGTCCTGTAAATCAGTCAATTCCTCTGGCTATGGACATAGCCCATAGGACATGCTGAAGGCACCTGTACTCCACCTGGAAATTTTCCCAAAGGCATGGATATTGTCTTTAACCTGCTCTCTGGTACTTTAGGCAGAAAGAAAGCACCCATATTTGACCTCACCATATTTCATCATTTTTATTCAAATAGTAAAATACACTGAGGCAAAATGACAAAAAAAAGGGGGGGGGGTTTCTTCCCTCCTTGATGAAAGACTAAGAATTTCCTGACTAATGGTGGAAAAATTTAATTAAATAGACCATATCCAAGTTGATATTACCAAAAATCAGGGACATATCTATGAATGAAATTAAGACACAGGACCAGAGATCCTAAATAAACATGTAGAAAGTCATGTCAGTTATAAGGCTATCATTTAGCTGTACAAAGCAGTCACCGTTACTAAGGAGGCCAGTTACAATTTAATCACTGTATGAAACACTTCTCCATCACCGTGCAGGCATTTCACTCATGTCCATTCAAGAAAGTCACTGCTGATGCTACTAATATTTTCTCTAAGCAATAAAGTAAGTTTTGAATAGTTCCAAGCCATATTCTTTCAAATAATAAATGTTTGAATGGATCTAGATGCTATGAAAATAGCTAAAATTTCTTGGAAATTATTTCAATAATAGACAAGCTAATGCAGCTTACAAGACTCAACTGATAGTTCCATGTAAACACAGCTTATGGAGGGAGCATGTTTAGGGACTAAGAAAAAGACTCAACAGTTTTATATATGATATACACATATAAATAATTTCCCCTTGTGAGAATAAGAACTATAATTGTTCAAAGGAACGTATTTTATAAAAGACATGACAGGTGGGTGGGTATTGATAATCTGATAATTTCTTTGAACATATCAGCTAAACAGTGAGCTTCTCTTTTTCAAATGATGAGTTTGTTAATTTCATAAAAGATAAATCACAAGAAATCATAAGTTTATGTTGAGACAAATAGGTTACATAATTACAGGCTTTACCATAACCCTGATAACACCAAACATTCTATATATTGTAGGATCCCTGGGTTTTGTTCTTTCTCTTTCTTCGTTGCCTTTCCATAGCCTTTCTTCCGGAAACCCTTGCCTTTTCTATTTAATATATCTTTCTCCCTTGTAGTTAGCCTACTCCCCATTGGATTATCTCCTCAGGGAGAAGAATTGTGTGCACACACACATACACAACCTTCTCTTTCTTAAAAAAAATGTAGCACAACTGGGTGATTTTTCCACCATCCTTTTCCCCAGACAACTAGCACTGCCTTAGCCAAATCTCATCCCCCCACCAGCTTCTCTGACATCCTGTTCCATTATCATACATGTAGAACAAAGGGGAAGTTTGAGGACAGCAGTAGTAGTGTACCACAATCAATGTCTTTTTTAGTTTCACTGCTCTAAGTTCCACACAAATCTCAACATCATTTTGAAGATAAAAAACAATGGTGGCCCCTGATAAGCCTTGACTATAGAGCTTAACAATTAAGGAGTCAGAAATAAGGGGGTCCCAAAAGCCAAAGTTGCCATACATAGGAAAAACAGGATATTACAGATAAATGTGCCTTTATTTACAAAATATTCATCACAAAAGTTTATAAAATATCTACAAAATATTCTCTACTTCTTGGCCACCTCTTTGTAAAATTTTATAAATAAAGATACATTTAGCTAAAATTTCCCATTTTTCCCTATGTATGGTGACACCCTATAATTTATTTCAATTTGATTTTCCCAATATCCATTAGGTAACCTTTTTATTTTCAAATTTCGCTTTATTTCTTTAGGGGTACTTTTTAATAGGATTGAAAATACTGGAAAGCTTAGATATTATCATTAAAAAATCAGTCATGAGGGAGCTTTAAGATCTACCAAATGATACCAACTCAACTAGTGGTATGACTGATATGTTGCTCTGATTTTTTTAAACAATATACTTTTGGTTCTTGCACAACCAATTACCATTTCTCTTATTTCAGGCAACTAGTTTAAAAAGGTATTTTCAACTCTAGATTATCTTTTATTAGTAGTTTTATTTCATATTTAGTTGTTGATAGAATAGACATACCCTTTGATTAAACTTTTAAATACAACCATATATGTGATTTGATAGTATCCTCAAGTTTACAAAATATATATATGGTACAAAATCAATTGGCCCTCTCTTTGGGGGTCTATGATCTTTATACATCATTACTTATGGGCAAAACTATAGTGTCTATTTTTAAAAAGCATGCTAGTACAAAATAGCATTATAATAATGTACTAGATGGCCTTATATTATTACACCTCAGCTAATGGGACAAAGGGAAGACCCAAATTCAGATTCGAATGTCAATAAAAACTTCATGACACTGGGGGGTTCTTTTATATTAAAGCCTCCAAAATCATTGATGGGAACTATCTCAAACTAACTGTCTCTTCTATTTTGCAACTGAAGAAAGTATGTTTGTTTGCACCTGTCATTCATGATAGTTCACTTACTCTGGCAGGAAAACAAGGCTGTAGCTGAATGATCACCTGAATGGCCAGGGCACCTGCCTCCCACAGGAACTGAGAGAGTGTGTGTGTTTGAAACACATGCACATCTTTACTCTTAGCTCAGCATTTAGAGAGAACACTGCTCTAGAGAATGAGATTAGGAATGAGTAGGGACACATAATAATTTTAACAGCAGAGAGAAACAGACTAGCACCACCAGACCCACTGGTTTTTCCTTTAATATGCATCATGTGGTATAATTAACCCACTAAAAATATACATACCACATTTGTGTTTCAAAAAGCAATTATTTTCCACCAAAAAAACCCCTCCTCATACATATTAATATTTAAGTGCATTTTTTGGTCCCCTTCTCTCCCTCAATCTCGTAGGATACCATGGATGCATTGTCTTTACATGTGTATTCTCTAAGCTACTTTTAGTTGGGCTTCTTCTTTTTCTGGTCTGTATATATCTCTCTGTTTCTATAGCTACAAAATTTATCCCGCTCTCTATAGCTTCAGGGTGAACCTCCATGACATTTCCTAATCTTTCAGCCTCCTGTTTCCTAGCTTGTCAGTATGATAGTTGTTTTTTTCTAATGCTTTCTCTGCCTGCCTAGAAAGTAACCCTCAGATTTCAGATGGTTACTCTAACTCTTTAGGTTAAGGGTCATTTGTGATTATGTGTATCTACAAATATATCTATGAATTTTGGGCGATGTAGACACATAAAGCACTAGATGTCTAGAAATGGAATGAATTAACTATGAAGGTCTTAACCATGTGGCCTGGGTACAAGGACTCATTGTCAGTAAATATTTGGGAATTTTCCAGCTGGGCTCTATCCATGCTGAAAAAAGCCAAGGCAATACCCTTTATCTGAATATAGACAGTAGTTTTCCTAACATAGTTATTATTCAGGTAAGTCTTTTCTTCTGGTCCCAGAGCATGCATCAGCTGTATAACTTCTTTGTCAAAGCAGAATGAACACATGCAGTCAGGGTTTCTTCCTCTCCATCTTGGGATCTTTTCACTAAGAAGAGAGGTGCCAGGGCCACTATTTAGCCCTGTGCCATTTGAGTGGTGGAAGAAGTATGCAGATGTTAGAGGTCTATGTTCTTCTGACAGTTAAATTCCTGTCTTTCAGTAAAGCAATGGGACTCAGTTGAAACATGCATTCAGTTCTTAATTTCCTCTTCTTTACATCATTTTTTTAAATACAATAAGCTCTATTACAATCATACCTTTAACCAGCTAATCTAGATTTCATCTCTTGCTGAAATTCTTCTCCAGCCAACGCCGAACTTCTTGAAGGTTGTAGAAGAAGGGTCCCTTTCCTCCCAGATAAGCAATTTTCTGTCTCTGCACAATGCATACACGTTCAAAAGCCACCCCATAAGCGACATTGGCGTTGTTGTCCATGCGGTCAGCCACAACTCGGCACTGAGGCGGCAAGGAGAAACGCTCCAGAAGCTGGTGGGCTGCCGCGCAGCGGTCTTCCTGGTTGCGATGCTTCTTCACCTCAAAGGACAAAGAGGAGTCCCCAGGCACCGCCCAACCATCCGAAGGATGGGCCTCATCGATGTAGACCAACAGGAAGTCAGCCACTGCTGAGAACTCCTCCACCAGCTTGCGGAAGGCTGGCAGCTGGCTCGTGAAAGGGGGTCAGGTGGCCGAGCCGAAGTTGACCACCAGCGGGCGCTCAGGGCTGGCAAAGTCCAGCAGGTGGCATTCAGCCCCAGCAGCTGTAGTCTCCGCGGCACCGGTTCCACTATTGTCCCCTTTTTCGGGATTAGAGACATGCACCACACTGGAATTGGGGGCATCCTCACCCAATTTCACCTGGTGGCAGAAAAAAAGCGGGGGAGGGGGAGAAAATAACACATTAAACACATTGCTACTTCCATTCACTCTAAATTGATACAATCGGCTCTAATAGAATGTGGTACTTCCTTCAGAGCATGTGGTAAACGCTTATTGATTTGACTAAAGAGGCATCATGGCAGGTAAAGAATAGCCCCAAAGAGCATAAAAGTCTCTTTCCATTCTGTATAGTCACTGAAGATAATCATTTGCATCGCTGAAGGCACTGGAGTTAACTCTTTTCATAATTATTCTTTACTGCCCTTATTTTGATGTCAATACTTAGCATGCATGATATAGCAAATGATTAATTGACTTCATTTTAAAAGTTAGACACAAATGATCTACCTCAAGACAAATTATCAGGGTCTTGGGACACAGTACCTCTTTCTGAATTCTAAAATACTCAGGCAAGACCTTTATTTCCTTGCATGCTAAACCATTTAATCTTAAGTGACGGCCAATGATACCAGTGGGTTCAGCCCTTGGCCAGAGCTGGAAAACATGTGGGGCCCAACATTTGTGAGAAGAATTATTTCTGCTTAGCCTCCTTAGCACTCAGCTGTGACAACTGTGAAATGCATATAATGATGTCTGTCTTCCCCTTTCAGCTATTGGTGGACAACATAAGGAAAAGAGCTCTTTGGAGAGCAGCACCTGTGGCTCAGTGAGTAGGGTGCCAGCCCCATAACCCAAGGGTGGCAGGTTCAAACCCGGCCCCGGCCAAATTGCACCAAAAAAAAAAAAAGAAAAAGAAAAGAGCTCTTTGGATATTATAAATTGCCATATGGGTATGCATTGCTGTTATAAGAATATATATTATATTCCATAGCAAAGATTTGAACTCTTCTTAGCACCGCATCCCCACTGGAGGTTTCCACTGCTACTGCTTACATTATGCTTCTTATGAATAGAATCTCACAACTTCCATTTAAAACAAAAACATACAGTTATTCTGGAATTCTACCTTTAGTTAATTCCTTATTTTTTATTTGTTCTCCTCTTTCTATCTAGGAAGTCACATACACAAAAGTACTTTTCTACCAGACAAGGTAATAACAAGCTCTTCAGAATTATAAAATATTCGGGCAGAAGAGCTAGAGATGAAAATTGTTCCATGTGCCCGGTTTGCACATGTTTTAAATAATTGAACACAGAATGAAGGGGAGTTAGCAGCCTTTGGATCTATAAATTGACAATAAAAAGTGGGCAACAATAAAGGAGCCAATTACTTCAGTTTGAATGAAGACAATTGGATCTTCCCCTAGCATTGTTTAATCAAAGCCAGTAACATTAGGAATAACTTACGACAGTACAATTGATTTTTGAGACACTGTCTTAATATTACAATACACTTCTAACTGGATCGACTTATTTCCCTCATACAAATATACTCTCATATAACACTGCTGTTAATTGAAGTCACTTAGAAGTGAATTGTTAACGATGTAACAATCCAAACTGGTATAAAACACTCAAGGGCTTTTATTCAGAAGCTCCTATCTAACGTTAATGCATAACTCATTTTAAGTGTAGAACAAGAATTAAAAGTTCTTTCTCGCCCTTCTGAAAAACCCTCGTAGGATAGGTTTAAATTATGCACTATTCATTTTCCAAAGGAAATCTTAATGGTAATAATCTTCCTTCTTAGAAAAGGAAGCTGTGGGCGTGATTTAAGTAAGCACATTTGTTTTCAGGCATCACTTGGTTAATTCTCAAGTCACGCTAGATGGAAAAATCTAGTAAGCTACTTTTAACTGAGTTCTTTCATATAAATGACACTAGTCTTTGAGATAGCAAAGTATACTTCAGATTTAAAGGTGTACATTTTAAAGATATTATAAGCCTTTTAATCAATGAGTCTTTTTCCACTACTTTGAAGTTCTAGGTGCTGTTGCTCATCACCTTCTAATCACATCCATTTCTCTTAAAACAGTAATGATTCTAGGAGGGCTGCTTTTAACGATATTGTGTGTACTGTGTTCCTCGACATACTGTGATGAGCAGACCCAAATACATTCAGATGAGTCGATGGCAGTGACCTCTTGTTACATAAACAACCTGCACGCATGAGGGGGAAAAGCTGCCTGAACTATACAAATATTTCCAACTTGTAATTTCTTGGTACGTAAAAACATACATCTGCATTTTAGAATCATTTCTGAGACCTTTGAACAAGTGGGTGGCCTTGAAAAATGGGCTTCTGACTGCCTGACTCTCATTCCAGTAGATCTGTTGATCCTTGTATTGTTCCTGGTTATTCAACTAAATAATCTAAACTGATGCCTAAGTCACAGGTGAGTCTCTTATTACCTGCAGTTAATTTTCCTGGAAAGTTAAAGCACCTTCTTCTCCTTCTTAGAGACAATCTCTGGTTCAGCCACACAATTCCTTTTAAAACAGACTAATTTGCCTTAGGAAATTCAGGGCACATACAACACTATCACTCTAAAATTAAATATTAGTAAAGTTACCAAATACATAATCCTCTTTGCAGGGGGCCGGGGTTAGCATTTTGATGGGGTGAGAAGTGTTTTCTTAACATTGTTGAATGAATTATTGAATGAATGCTAGTTGTTATAATCCTAGGTGAGTGAAGAATTTGACAGTTAATAATAACCTTGAACTGAAATGAACATAATCATATCTGGGTGATGGATGAGCTCACTGAGGCAGACACATTTGGAAATATGAATCCCAGAGCCCTCCTGTAGAGACTCAATCCTATTGATCTGTCTTTCATTATCTCAGCTGGTCAGTGCAAAAAACAAATATGGTCAATTCTTTTTATTTTGATGAGCAGCCATGGACCCTACTGCAAGCTAGAGCATCATACATGAATCACCTTATCCATGAGGGTGACTAGGTAAGAAAAAATGCATAGACAAGATTGATACTATTAATAAAAATAAGAAGGAAAATGCCCACTATTTGTAAGTCCAAATGTGAGTAGACCAGTAATCTGCTTTTATAAGCTTCATATGCTAATCATAAAATTTGCCCATCTTTGCTAAGACCTGATGGAGGACAATTTAGCTAAAATAAAGGGGAAAAAACTGTTTTAGAAATAAAAGTTTCCTTTACACTAAAATATATATATACATGAAAACATATTACTATTCATTCTCATCTCCCCATTGGAGAGCCTAAGAAATTTTACATTTTAAACTAGACCAGAGTTTCAAGTGGAGACTTTCTTGGTTTGCTGGGTTATGTACCCCACTGAGAAAGAAAGGCCGAATCTCCATTGTCTTCAATGATGGAAGATTCTTTACTCTCCCCAGGAGCAAAGCATTCCTTGACACAGAGCCAAAATGATGAAGAAAATAAAGTTGGTCCCATAATAACATTTAGGCTGCAGGAAAGAAAGCTCAACAAAAACAAGTTATCCCCTGGTACTCCCAAACCTTGTTTTAATTTCCCACAGTGGCACAGAAAGTCTCCTGGCCACAAGTTACCTATCATCTTAATTTCTCCTTCTTAGAGGGTTTGTGTTTGGTTTTTGTCCTTAATGAGACATATTTGCCAAAGAGGCATTCAAAAGGCATTTTTTACTCTTGCGGAAGAGTAATTAGGTCGGTACCTCTTTCCCTGCCAGCATTAGCCGCTCTAAAGAGAACCCTGCCCAGTATTTAATGCTCAAACACAAGAAGCATCATTTCCACTAATTGGTCTTGAAGTTCCGATGTTCCCAAAGGGTCCCTTTATTCTGCAAGGATCAGAAAGGACCTTCGTAAAGTGTGATATTGTCATCATTGACTTTTATCTCTCTCATCTGCACTTTTACAGTTGTCCTTCCTTGACATTTTTTTTGCGATCAACACCAACAAAGCAAGTAAATAAAGTATTTGCATTTTGCCAATGGGCACTTCTCTGGGCCAAGTTCAAATGTTGCAGTAGACATATTTATAAATGGGAACATGAATATAAATATATAGACATAGAAAAATTTGATTCCCCTGATGATGATCAGTGTTCAGTGCCTGGGGGGGAAGGATAATGCTGCTTTAGCATGTGGACTGTGAAATGCAGGGAAAGGGGGGAAAAAAGAGCCATTCATCAAGCAGAAGCTGGAATAGAGCATATACTACTAACCTTGTTTTTTGTTTTTTGTTTTCCACAGCCTGAGAAAGGCTTCTGCACAAAACATCATATAATCTCATGATAGAAAAGCGAAGTTAATGATAAAAATGGAGAGTAAGTGTTTGGTAGAGGGATTTTTACACATACTTCTTGGTCTCCAAAGCCCTGAAAATGGCTTTATTAACTATCAGGAAGTTTCAAATTCTTTGACATAACGACCAAGCTACATCAATGTCCTTAGAAACGTGGCCAAACAATCATTAAGTGGAGATTTAACCATTTACATTCAAACTGGCCAAATAAATCAGAGCTGAAGAATGGGCTACCTACTCTTTCCTCTCAGCTCAATTCCCTCTTGGCTATTCTCTTTTTAATTTGTACCTTGAAAATGTAGCTCTAAGCCCTATCATTTCCCAATGTTTTATCCAAGTGATGGACAAGCTCTGGCTGTGGCCTGCTTTGTTTTCTTTGGGGACTGTTTCTCTCTTAAAAGAGCCATTTTTCCATTGTAGAAACTAGTGTCAAAGGCTTGAGGTGAATGAAGAGGAGGAGGAGAATGTTAAAGAGACCCTTTCAAAACCAAAATTACATGTTCAAATGAATATGTTTTCTGTGCCGCTGCAGTATTAACCGTGCAGAAGCTAAACTGCCTGTCAGCATCTGTACTATATGTTGACTTTTACACTTCATTTAGGTAAGGGCCAGGCTCCCAGGCAGGGCAGTTTGCTCCTGGGTTGCACTTGTAGTCTTTCAGCACCAGCACAAGGATATACTGTTCAGAAGCAATGACACTGAGCAAAGAAGCTCAAAGCTTATCTGTTCATCTCAAAAGTTCTCACCGGTTCCTATAGACTTTCTTTTCGATCAAAATTGCCTACAGAATTGCCCTCCTGCCAAAACCACCTAATCTTTAAAAGCCTTTCTAAAAAGTTAATTTTAAATTCCTTTCAATATTTTAATGAAGAAGGCTTTTTTGTTGTTGTTCTTTTTTTTTTTTTTTTTATAATTTCCATGTGGCATCTTGTGGGGTCAAAATTCAGAGATAATACTGTTTTTACTCCACATTCTCTACATATTTTCCCAGGCATCTGACATTTAATGATCAGGAAAATTAAAAATAACAAAATCACATCTCTCATTGTATCACATGTGTACACACCCCTCATCTTGGAAAACTTTGCTTCTGGGGGTGGCAGCCTCAAAATAAGGCAAGTCAGGATTATGAAATACTGTGATGCCATCTCAAATAGAACCTCTTTTAGTGGTTGTAGAAATGGCAACACCCAAAGATACACTGGTGCAGGTGATGACAGCATTGAAAGAAGTGAGTCAGCCTGATTGAGAGGTTCTGAGTGACCCTCGAATGCCACCACAGAAACACCACCCTTGCCATACTTGAAGACAGAAAGAGATCATGACTGTGTTCAAGCTGTATTTGCCATATTTCCATTCATTGCACACACAGTCTAGTCTTGTCTCTGGATATATGGGTCCTGGGGTGGTTTCTGCACATGGTAGCTATTATATAAATCATTGAAAGCAATCAAGACATCAGTCGTGATCTTGGTCACTAATCAAATCAGTAGACAGAGACAAAGAAATACAGAAGAGGAATATATAATCCACATGCAAAATGAAAAAAACAAATCACTCATCCTTCTCAATTTCTGGAACATGAATAACAAAACCTTGCAATGCAATGGAGCACTATACATTAGTGAAAAAAAAATAATAATGTTTATAAAGAGGCATTATAAGTGCCTCTTTACTTTCTCTTTATTTTCAATAAGCTGCCTAAGGGGAGAAACAACTTCACTTAATATTTGTGGGTAACATTATAGCCTCTGTTGTTTATGTGAGAGATGACTTTTTTATCTTTTTGTCAATTAGAGTTGATATTTATATAAGGTATATAATAGGCATATAAGTAAAATTCTCCCAAGAAGTGATTCTTTTTATAGGCAAAAGTCATTTTTCTTTCAAAAGAGTCAGAGTTCAATGTGTTGATATTGAACCACTGACATTTGTTTGTTATCTGCTAACACATACAAAAGACAGATACAGATGGGGGAACTTCCTAATTATTAATATGCTTGACATTCTTGTGTGCTCCCGCACCCTCCTCCAAATTCCCTTCCCCAAAAACAAAACATAACAATTTCACATTCAAGGTATCCATTTGTGGAAATAAAATGATCAATTTACTATCTCCTTGAACACATCTCCCAGTTATCCCCACATACATAATATAAATGAGTTTCTACTGTTAGAAATGTGAATATTCATTCATATTCTCATAAAAAATTTTCCACTTCCTAATAATACTAATGAGAGCTCTTGCTATTCACATGTCTTTAGGACAATAAATATAAACTTGCTGCAAGTTGCTCTCATTGACAAAGTTGCTCTCATTGACAAAGATGTGTATTATAGTCAAACTTTCCAAGTTCACAACCAATATTTTCGTCTTGAACATTTTATTTTCAGTGAAACAACCTTGCCCCGGATTCTCTGTGACAACAAGTTACTTCTTTTCTTTTCCTGGTGCATGGCTTTATTTTTCCAGCGTTTATCTGTGAAGGATGAATTCCCTTCCCTCTCTATTATTCTGACTTTCCCATCTCTGGTTCTGTGGTGCTGCCACTTCGCTGAACACCTGGATCTCTCTTAAACTTCTTTCCCTGACATCTGGGACAAGGTCTTCCTACACTGTTATGGAAAACCAAGATTGTCTGCTTTGATAGCAACTTTTGCCAAGTGAGTTCATTCTTCTAAAACCTGGGGTCCTTCAGGAGTCATATGGCCATAGGGCACAGGGGCAAATTGACAAAGGACAGGACAAAACAGTTGAAAATGCTCCACAACATCCCCAAGCAGCAAAAAGGTATTTTTCACTTAGAAACGAAATCATCAACTCTGGCTTTGAGAGCGCAGCACCCTGGTACACTATCTCTGCAGGCAGGCGAGGCCACTGCTCTACTGCTCAGGGCACATGTTGGAGATCTATTGAACCACAGACCCATCATCTCTTTCTAAGATAACTTATTTTATTTTTGAGAAACAAAGTAAATGTGGCTTCCCTTAGGGGGATTTATGATAGCCAGCACTCAGATCCTTTTTTTTTTTTCTTTTTAAATTGATACTTAGTAACTCAAGACTCAGTGCTTGAAAACTGCTTCCAAAGGGTTCAAATCTGAACCAATGTAACAGAGATGGCACACAGTTACTTGCTTTCATTAACTCTTAAGGCTACCAGAAACCAAGCACATTGGCTATAACCATTTTATTAAGTCTTGTCGACTCTCTGAGAGTTTTCAGCAACATTTTCTCTTTTCTTGCTTTTCTGTCCTACCCGTTGAACTGTGTCTCCTAGCTCACCTCACATAGCCTCCCACCAAGCAAAACACCAAAATTCCAGCTGAAGACAGGATATACGCAGCAGTCTCCCGACTCCAAGGATAGCTATTGACTTTTTCCCAAAGTTATTCCACCGGCCGATATGCGATAGCAATTCCCTTTATTAGAGAGACTTCCTTGTTAGTTACACAGAGTCATTGCAATTTATTATCTGTCACCCCCAATTCTACCCTGTGCGACAGGTGCGCAAAGTAAACACAGAGGGTCACTTGAGCACGGCCACTCGGCAGCTCGCACCCCAACGCTCCCCGAGGCTCCCCATCCCCGCGTGAGCCCTGGCCCCTGTGCACTGGGGAGGGGCCGCGGTCAGCCCTGCTCACCTGTTTGTAGGCATCCAGGAGGAAGCTCTTCCAGACGCAGCGCAGTCCCTCTGAGGTCAGCACGCGCCGCCACTCTCCCCGAGTGGACTTGGAGCGGCTCAACAGCAGCACCACGTGCTTGAGCAGAATGACCGAGTCATAGAGCGCCAGGAAGAGGCAGTTGGAGAAAAAAACTGGCAGAATTTGCAGTGTGATCAGCAAGTCTACGCTGAGGATGCCCATCTTCTCTGCCTCCTGAGTCAGTTCCCTTGTGCGCTCTGCTTCCCCTTCACCCTCTTATTTAAAAGCGGGGGTGGTGATAGAAGGGGTGGGGGAGGCTGGGGGGTGGGGGGGGAGAAGGAGAAAAACTAAATTAAAAGGAAGCCCAAGTTGTCTCCTTTTTCAAAGCAGCAGAAATGGCAAGACCAAGTCCAGTCTCTCCAGCCCAGCAGTTGGAGTGTGCCCATCAATTCATTCAATTCGGAGCTGCTGCTTTTTTTTTTTTTTTTTTTTTTCCGGGATTTAAGATGTTTTAAAAAAAAAAAAAAAGCTGGCGTCCCCCGTCCCTAATCCAGTTACCCCTGTCAGAGTCCCTTAAAGACAGGCAGTTCTACTTTCACTTCCAAGCACTTATGAGACTGTGGCAGAGATTGTCAAATTTTTCTTTGGCTTTTCATTGTCTCTATGTTCTTTACACGTAGCCTGTTTCTTTCTTGAATTGCCTGAGATTTTTAAATGTGCTTTAAGGGTAGTTTTTTTTTCTCTCTCTCTCTCTCTTTCTTTACTCTGTTTCACACTTTCTGTGCGGCTTCTCCCAGGCTCACTCTCTCACTTCTCCAAGAGCGACTGACTCCTCTTTTCGCTCACGACCTCTGGCTTTTCCTTCTTGCTATCTGTCTGCGGTGCAAAGTGCCTCTCTCTGCTGCCAGTGAGTCTCCCTGAAGCCTTTTATACATTCCCTGGCTAATTGCTGCAATAGAGAAATGAAAGCCTAATCTTGGTAGAGATCTTGACGTCATTGAGAAAGAGGGCTTTACTTTGGCCAGGGCTGCAGTGAATAGAAAAGCAAAACTCAATAACTTTTTTTTTTTTTTTTTAGAAGGGGTGGGGAAGAGACGAAGTGGAGACAGTGGAATTTTGCTTTGTGATTTAAAGAGAGAGGGAGAGAGAAATTAATACCTTTGACAGCTTTCGGGAAATTCTTCCAAACTTCGGGAAAAGTAATTTTAACATAATATGTAGATTGATAGGGGAACATGCTCACTTCTGAGCAGCATTATCATTCATTTCTGAACGGTTTTGGAAAGAAAAGATCCTGGAGGGCAGGTAGAAAAGAGGAAGAGCAATTACAGGTGGTTGCTGCTCTGCTTTTTGGAAGATGGGAATGTTTACAAGTGATCTTTGTTCCACCTCTCTTTCTTCATCAGATTTGTGACCTAGGTCTTTTACATATTTTGGAGTCATGTTTTTATTTAAGAAAATGAAACTTGTTGGGAGGTGGAAAACGTTTAAACTGAGTGCCATAGTAATATTTCTCAGAAGCTTCCTGCAGAAACTTGTTTTCCTCTCACTTTTACTCAAGTTTTCAATGCAAAAAAAAAAAAAAAAAGAAAGAAAAGAAAAAGAAAAAATCCTCCTGAGGGACATGACACTTCAGGTAATCTTACATTTTGTTTGGAAAAATATCTAAATTTATAGGTGATCAGAAGGTGACTTTGAAAGGGCTCAGGTTGCCACAGTGAGCACTGTTCAATGGCTGGCCTTTTCCCTTTTTTAGGACAGGTTTCTAGACAATGTTTTGGCAGAATGCCATGACCCCTGCCTCACTCTAGCTTTCCTTGTCTCTTGCCTAACATGTCACCTCTAGGAATTGTATTTTCTCGGAAGAAGGAGTAGCAATTTTTACCAAAGTACATTACTTAAACATTAATTTTTCATTCAACTTGTTAATATGTTGTTTAGGACATTGCGTCCTCATTTATAACTGAAATATGTTTGTAATTTCCCCTTTACAATAATATATTTTCTCCCATAAAAAAAAAAGAAAAAAGAAAACTAGCCCAATTCTACAATGATATTTTGACTGTACAGAAAATCCCAATGAATGTGCAGAAAGCTTTCAGAAATTACGTGAGATTAGCAAGGGTACATGATACAAGATCAACAGGAGAAATGTATTTGTATCTCTATGTACGAACAATAACTACCAGGAAACAGAACTTAAAAACGTTAACACTGTTGAAAATCTCTCCACAGAGAGTGGAGATTTTTTACCTAAATCTTAGGTAAAAATTTAACAAAACATGTACAGCATGTCAATGCTGGAAATCACAAAATATGGCTAGAATGAAATAAACA
This sequence comes from Arctocebus calabarensis, assembly GCA_963573935.1. Taxonomy (NCBI): domain Eukaryota; kingdom Metazoa; phylum Chordata; class Mammalia; order Primates; family Lorisidae; genus Arctocebus; species Arctocebus calabarensis. The sequence continues at coordinate 18,135 of CAUYON010060269.1, forward strand.
AATATTTATGTAAATGAAAACGTATGTAAATAGGTGGAGAGAAGTCATGTCCGTGAGTTCACAGGAGGCATCATTTTGTGACAGGCCTACATGTGATAATATTGCACATTACTAAACCCATACCCATATACAAATCGATGCAAGCATAACTGAGCAAATTCAAACAAAATTGATGAACTGTATCAATGTCATAATTCTGGTTGTGAATTGTCCACACTTTCCCAGGTGTTATCATTGGGTATGGTGTATGCAGGATGCCCTGGATCTCTCTGTGTGCATTTTCACAACTGCAAATCAATGTAATATGTCAAAAGTCAAAGAAAAAATTATGTGCAGTCAAAATTATATCTGAACATGCCTCATGATGATATTCAAGTATGGTAAATTGCTATATATATGTGTAAACTTTTCCTACCTGCCCATGTATAATCCCTAGCATATGGCAAAAAACATAATACGAAATAGAAAACAAAAAGAAAATAAATAGTGTTTGCCTTCAAGGATTTTGTAAGATAATATGAAAATAAGGCACAGGTGACTGTAGTATAAGGCAGTATGTGTAGCTGAGAAAGGGAAGGAGGGGGATCAAGGGGTGTTGGTACAATTTTGGGGGGCAGGACACAAATATAACAGAGTCCTTACCAAACAAAAGCAATCAGCGTAACCTGGTTCTGTGTACCCTCAATGAATCCACAACAATAAAAGAAAAATGAAAAAAAAAAATACATATCTACTCTATAAACTTAGGAGAAAGATAACAGTGCTTTTTGGAAACTTTTATGGGACACCGCCTTTTTGTGATTACATTTAAGGACAAAAACATTATTATAAATGTAAAGAAGTAGAAGTAAATTTTAGGTAAATTCAACATGAACAAGACTATCAAAGCAGAGACCGTGAGATGACAAAACACAACCAGCCTATTCCTTCTAAAACAAGAGCTCTGTGTGACAACGTTGTCAAAAAAAAAGAATGCCAGATTTTAGAAGGTTTTGAATGCCATGTTAAGAATTTTAATTTTTTTCTATATAATAGAAGTCTTTATAGAAGTAAAGTAGGCAACCCAATTAAAACATGCATGTGAACACGTTCAGTTCTATTCTAGATTAGAAAATAAGTAAGAAATATGGGGGGAACCTGTCGTGTGGACGTTTCTTTAACAAAATTTAATAAACTAATCGTCCAGCCAGATTTTTAAAAAATTGTGAACTCAACCCCAAAGTAGGGGTTTAGCAGGGGTGCCCTATAATTAGGCTATCAAAATAGTCCAGGCCAAAGGACTGGCCAATAGCCCAGTGAAGACTGAGGTCGCCACTGTCTCTGGAAGAACTGGGTTGAAGATGTAGATTGGAGAACTTGCTCCGGAAAAGCTCCGTGAGGGAAGGAGCTGTGCTCCTGCTCAGGGCTCTATCCTCAGGGCTCTAGTCTCAGGGCTCTACCCTCAGGGCTCTATCCTCAGGGCTCTAACCTCAGGGCTCTATCCTCAGGGCTCTA
>CAUYON010060273.1:0-15089 GCA_963573935.1 Arctocebus calabarensis
GACTTTGGAAAAAAATAAGAAGTTAACTGATGACTTCATACTGAGCCTCAGAGTCAAAGCACTCTATAATGTCTTATTTGACAATGTGAATGTTACTTTCTTGGCATTATTATTACTAATATTGCTTAATATTTTGATGCAGTAATCGTCTGTTTTCTTTTCTGAACATATTTATCTTCATTCATTCTTTACGTGGTTTTGTTTCTAGTCCTTATCTTAAACATTGTTATTGTTATTAAATTTTAAGCCTTTTAAATTCTGTGAAGGCAAAAAGTGGAAACCTAAATAACACATGTATATGTAAAAATTTTTTAAAAATTCATATTTGCCAAGTCATGGAAGAAGCCTAAGTGCTCATCAACCCATGAATGGATTAATAAACTGTGGTATATGTATACCATGGAATACTATGCAGCATTAAAAAAGATGGAGACTTTACCTCTTTTGTGTTTGCATGGATGGAACTAGAAAATATTCTTCTTAATAAAATATCTCAGGAATGGAAAAAATATATCCAATGTACTCAGCACTACTTTGAAACCAATTTATAATCACTCACACTTGCATATGAAAAATAAAACACAACTATAGCCTAGGATGAAGGAAGGAAAGGGAGGGAAAGGGGAAAGGAGGAGGGTGGGTTCATAGAAAATTAGTAGGGGGACCACAACTATGGAGCAACCTGATAGTTGGATCTATCAGGTGCAGAACATATATATCTTAATGCTGTAATTGGATAAAAGAGGTGAAAGCTATGTTGACTAGTAGCATGTTAAGCACTCCAATTTGTACAAATAATCAACACAACAAATCCCATAGTGGCATAAATGTATGTATGATCTATGTACAAATGACTTTATAAAAAATAAATTAATTTAAAAAACAAGAGAGAATGCATCAAAAATCTCACAAAGCCATCTTATGGAATTGGAAAAAGAAGAACAATCTAAGTCCAAACCCAGCAGAAAACAAGAAATATCCAAAACTAAATCAGAGATTAATAAAATTGAAAATGAAAGAATCATTCAGAAAATTAATGAAACAAGGAGTTGGTTTTATGAAAAAATAAATAAAATAGATAAACCTTTGGCCAAACTAACTAGAAACAAAAAAGTAACATCTCTAGCAACCTCAATCAGAAATGATATAGGGGAAATTATAACAGATGCCAAAGAGATATAAGAGATTATCTCTGAATACTATAAGAAACCCTTTGGCAATATGGAGGAAGTGGATCAATACTTGGAATCACATTCCCACCCTAGACTTCAGATGAAATAAATCTTCTGAACAGACCAATTTCAAGCACTGAGATCAAAGAAACAATAAAAAAAAAACTCCTAATTTAAAAAAAAAATGGCCTGGTCTAGATGGCATCACACTAGAATTCTATCAAACTTTCAGTGAAGAGGTTACACCCATGCTTCAGAAACTTCAAAAAAATTGAGGAGGAAAGAATCTTCCCCAACACTTTCTATGAAGCAAACATCATCCTGATACCAAAACCAGGAAAAGACTCAACTCTGGGTGGCACCTGTGGCTCAAAGGAGTAGGGTGCCAGCCCCATATGCCGGAGGTGGTGGGTTCAAACCCAGCCCCAGCCAAAAACTGCAAAAAAAAAAAAAAAAGAAAGAAAGAAAAGATTCAACTAAAAAGGAGAACTTCAGACCAATTTCACTAATTAATATGCATGCAAAAGTTCTCAACAAAATCCTAGCTAATAGATTACAGCTTATCATCAAAAAAAAGTCATACATCATGATCAAGTAGGTTTAATCCCATAAACATTATTCACCATATCAACAGAAGCAAAAACAAAGACCATATGATCCTCTGAATAGATGCAGAAACAGCATTTGATAAAATCCAGCATCTTTTTCTAATTAGAATACTGAGGAGTATAGGCATAGGTGGAACATTTCTGAAACTGATCAAAGCTATCTATGGCAAACGCACAACTAATATTTTACTGAATGGAGTAAAACTAAAAGCTTTTCCGCTTAAAACTGGAACCAGACGAGGTTGTCCTCTGTCGCACATTCAACATAGTGCTGGGATTTCTAGCCAGTACTGTTAGGCAAGATAAGGAAATAAAGGGCACTCAAATGGGAGCAGAGGAGGTCAAACTCTCCCTCTTTGCTGATGATATAATCTTATACTTAGAGAACCCCCAAAGACTCAACCACAAGTCTCCTGGAAGTCATCAAAAAATACAGTAATGTTTCAGGATATAAAACAAATGTCCACAAGTCAGAGCCTTTGTATATGCCAATAACAGCCAAAATGAGAGGCTAACTAAAGACACAACCCCCTTCACCATAGCTTCAAAGAAAATGAAATACCTAGGAATATACCTAACAAAAAGAGGTGAAGGACCTCTATAAAGAAAATTATGAAACCCTAAGAAAAGAAATAGCAGAGGACATTAACAAGTGGAACAACATATCATGTTCATGGCTGGGGAAAATAAACATTGTTAAAATGTCTATATTTCCCAAAGCAATCTACAGATTCAATGCCATCCCTATTAAAATACCAACATTGTACTTTCAAGACTTGGAAAAAATAATTCTTCATTTTGCATTGAACCAGAAAAAAACCTCATATAGCTAAGGCAGTTCTTAGTAATAAAAACAAAGCGGGGGCATCAGCATACCAGACTTTAGGCTGTCCTACAAGGCTATCGTGGTCAAAACAACATGGTACTGACACAAAAATAGACATAGACATTTGGAATTGAATAGAAAACCAGGAAATGAAAGTAACATCTTACAGCCACCTAATCTCTAATAAGCCAAACAATAACATTACACTAAGGAAAATAATCCCTTATTAATAAATGGTGCTAGGAGAACTGGATATCCACATGTAAAAGACTGAAACTGGAACTGCACCTTTCCCCACTCGAAAAAATTTATTAAAGATGGATAAAAGACCTAAATTTAATTTTTTTTTTGAGACAGAGCCTCAAGCATCACAGCTCACAGCAACCTCCAACTTCTGGGCTCAAGCGAGTCTCCTGCCTCCACCTCCCAAGTAGCTGGGATTACAGGCAGCCACCACAACGCCCAGCCATTTTTTGTTTGCAGCCGTCATTGTTGTTTGTCGGGCCCGGGCTGAATTCGAACCCGCCAACTCAGGTGTACGTGGCTGGTGCCTTAGCCCATTGAGCCACAGGCACCGAGCCTTCTCTGTTTTTTAATTGAATTATATGCTTTTTTCTTATTGATTTGTAAGAGTCCTTTATACTTGCTGATTACAGGTCCTTGGTCAGAGATATGCATATTGTTAATATTCCTTATCAGTCTGTGGCTTGCCTTTTCTTTTTTTCTTGAGACAGAGTCTCACTTTCTCACCCTCTGTAGAGTGCGGTCATGTTGCAGCTCACAGCAACCTCAAATTCTTGGGGTTAAGTGATTTGATTCTCTGTGTGGCTTCCTTTTCACTCCCTTGTCTCCTTTCAGCAACAGAAGTTACTCGTATTGTTTATTTATCTATATTGATGTATATGGTTGTACATATTTGGGGGATAGATATGATATTTTGATACTTGTATATAATTTGTTTTGATCAAATTAGGGTGATTTCAAACATTCATCTTTTCTTTGTGTTGCGAACATTACAATTCTTCTAGCCATTCTAAAATATACAATAAGCTATTATTAACTATAATTTTCCTCCTCCACTATCAAATACTAGAACTTATACCTTCTACCTAACTGTAAAAAATTGATTTTTTTTATTGAATCATAGCTGTGTATATTAGTTCAAGCATGGGGTACAGTGTGCGGGCCTCACATACAATCTGATATATTTTCATCCACCTGTTCAACATAACTTTCATGAGATTTTCTCGTTTACTGTGTAAAAACATTTGTATTCTGCATGTAGTAAAAATTGTTCACTTTAATGAAGCCCAATATTTAAGGCTCTTATCTCATAGTTTATATTGTTTTATGTACTATTTTTAAGATTTTGCTTATCCTAAGATCAAGAAGATATCCTGATAGGTTTCCTTTTAGAATCTTTATTATTCTATCACTTTTATATGTATAATTCATTATGGATTTTTATGTATGATATGAAAGATCTGGTTTTCTTCCTTTCTTCCTTCCTTCCTTTCTTGATATCCAGTTGATACTTTCTCCATTAACTTGCCCTAGAACATTCGTCATCAATCAAATAACCACAGATGGACAGGATAAGTGCTGCACTCACTACTGTATGTCATTGGTCTATTTGTTTATCCATGTACCAAACTGTCTTAATTACTGTACCTTTGTAATAAGTTTTTATCTGATACTGGAAGTCTTCAACACTATTTCTCTTTTATTGCCTCGAGTCTTAAATCCTTTGTTCCCGTATAAATTTTAGAATAAACTTACCAATTCCACTAAAAAAACACGAAATTTTTATTGAGTTTGCATTAAAACTGTAGATCAATTTAAAGGAAATTAATATCGTATCCACGGGGTGTCTTCCAATTCACGAACATGATTTATTCTTCAATTTACTTTATTCTTCTTTACTTTCTCTCAGCAACATTTTATGGTGGTCAGTGTACTGGCCTTTGAAATCTTTCATTAGATTTATTGCTAAATACTTTGTGTCTTTTGTAAAATCAGCTTCATCGTGACTGTGGGCTACGAGTGGGGTGGTTCTGGCGGGGGCTCTCTGCAGGTGGACGGGTATAGATCCTAGCTGTCGGCTTAAAGGAGGGAGTAGGTGGCACAGGAGGGAGGAGAGGAGCCCCAAGGTGGGCGAGAGGCAGCCTCAGGCACCAAAGTGGGGGGAACGGTCAAGCCTAGAGGCATCCTGGCTCAAATGGGGGGGATCGTCCCCCTGGACTGTCCTTGACGTGAGTGGGGGAGAGGATGGGTGCTCCTTAGAATAAAGGAGAGAGGATCATTCTTACCTGACTGAATACATGTTACCTTTTTTCATTTAAGTGAAAAACTGCAGTGCAAACAAATTAAGCAGCGAGCAAGATGAAAGCTAGATGAACAAGTGTCTTCTTACATAAGATGTTCAACTCCTCTTCCCTATTCAGTATGGGTTTGGTTTCCTCTGAGCATAGACATTGAAATTAAGTATTAACACTGAGGTTTTAGAAATTTCACCATTTCAAAAACATCAATAATTTTTAAATGTTTTTGTTTTGCTATTTAAAAATGTTAATACGGCTCGGCGCCTGTGGCTCAACGGGCTAAGGCGCCAGCCATGTACAGCTGAGCTGGCCGGTTCAAATCCAGCCCGGGCCCGCCAAACAACAATGGCGGCTGTAACCAAAAAAAAAAAAAAAAAAAAAATGTTAATACACACAACTGTCTTTTTCTAACCCATTGAAACTAGATTGTAAGTGTGATTTAATATTTCATGTCATCATTGAGTAAGAAATTGAATGTCCAAATCCATATGTACCAAAATATACATACATTTTAATTTCAAATGATGGCTTTTAAGTCTGCATTATGTACAGATGTCACAGGTGATAAGATATTTAGCAATTCTGGCTTGGCACCTGTGGCTCAACAGGCTAAGGCACCAACCACGTACACCTGAGCTGGCGGGTTCGAATCCAGCCCAGGCCGCCAAACAACAATGACAGCTGCAACCAAAAAAAAAAAAATGGCCGGGCATTGTGGCGGGCACCTGTAGTCCCAACTACTTGGGAGGCAGAGGCAGGAGACTCACTTGAGCCCAGGAACTGGAGGTTGCTGTGAGCTGTGATGCCACAGCACTCTATCCAGGGTGACAGCTTGAGGCTCTGTCTCCAGAAAAAAAAAAAAAAAAAAAGATATTTAGCAATTCTAGTGATGGGGAAATATTTCAGTATCTTTGGAGTCAGAGCTAATTAGTAATGCAAGAATTACTTTTAGAGTGATGTTTTATTATTACAACTTTTTTTTGAGACAAATTCTCAGTTTGTTATATGGGCACCAAGGTAGCTTACGGCGACCTCAAACTCCCGTGTTCAGGGGATCCTTCTCCTGCCTCAGCCTCCCCGTAACTGGGACTATAGGTGGGTGCAACCAAGCCAGGCTAATATTTCTATTTTTTTGTAGAGACAAGGTATCATTCTTGTTCAAGCCAGTCTTGAACTTCTAGTCTCAAACAATTCTCCCTTTTCAGCCTCCCAAACAGCTAGAATTTCTGACTTGAGCCACCCGCCTGGCTGTTACCACTTTAATTACTCTACTTGTTCTTTGAAATCCATGTTCGTATGAATGGGGCCATATCTTCTTAAGAGCTGTGTTTAAGAACCTACAGTTTCTCAAAAATTTGGTAAGTAATGAAAAGCATTACATTGTATATCAAATCAGCACATTGTACCCCATAAATGCACTAATGTACACAGTTATGATTTAATAAAGAACTAAAAATAATAATAATTAAAATAGAAACATATAATGTACATATCACAAAATGCACCAATTTTAAGTATACAGTTTAATCAGTTTTGGCAAAAGTATGCGGTCATGTGACCATCACCCTCAAGCTACAGACCATTTCTATCTCCTAAAAAGTTTTCCGTTTTGCAAAAAGGACTAGCTCCTTACTAAGCACAGAGGGAAAAGCTTGAGTTAATTAGCATAAGGTTGCAGAATATAGGTCAGCTATGTTCTCCAGAAGAGGGAAAGTGGAAGGTCAAGTTTCTCCATGCAGATGTTTCTCAATCCTAGTTGCACACTAAACTCAAAGGGAAGAGTCTCTTAAAATCCCAGTGCTTGGACACAACTCTTAGAGATTATGATTTACTTCATCTATGATGGAGCTCCTGCATTGCTTCTCTTTTAAAAGTCCCTCAACGACAACCAAGGCTGAGAACTAGTGGACTTAAATGAAGTTAATTTTTGCGGGTGGACGGTAGCTTTTTAAAATTGTAAAAGCTACGCAACAACTGTCACTAAAGGAAATTACTTAAAAGGACAAAAACATCCATGATCCAATGTCTCTTACACAGCAACTATTCTCGAGGCTTTGTCCAGGTGCAGACATGTATTTGCACAACTGTATTCATCACGGTGATGAAACCTGGCGTGTACGTTTTTAGTTACCATTTATTATAAACCTCTTGTTTATATCCCTACCCAGAGAGGCAGATTCTGAATCTGAATCTCTACGTGATTCAGAATCATGTAGAGTCATGATTCTGTGTGTGGGAAGTTAGACAAACCTGGGTTAAATTCTCAGATTCTTTACATACAAGTAGGGGATCTCAAGCACAGCCCTTAACGTAGCCATGAGGTAGGAATAAGGGCAACTACTTCATAGGTTCCTTCTGAGGATGGATGTCTGGACAGGCACAGCAGGGAAACACCTGCACCCTTCAGGCTTTCAATTAATGGCAGCTGTTATTATCGATGGCCCAAGTAGGGTTATCCCCGGAAAGGACTGACATCCAAGGGCAGTCCTTTTTTTGTTTGCATTTGAATGTACACAGACCAAGGGGAAGAAATGGTTCTCAGAAAGGCTCAACAGCAAGGACTCAGGCACCCTGGGGGAGACACATGCAGAAAGTAGCTATGTGTACATGTGTGTGCGTGTGTATTTGTATGTGCACTACAGACCTGGGAGTCCAGCTCAGCACGGGGTGGACTTCCCATGGTCCAGCATAATTCTGGGGGAAGAAGAATTCCAGAGGGTCCCTGGATGGCCTGTTTTAATGGCAACTCAACAGCAATGAAAAGTCATAAATAATGGAACATACAGGCCAGTTGAGGATATTCTTTTGTTTTCTCTCCTTGATTCTGGAAAACCAGACTCACTCCAAGGAGTACTGAAGAAATATCCCTGGAGGTCTTAGACTTAGCAAAGGAGGTCAGGCCCTGAAGAAGGAAGAAAAGTACTCTTTTTTTTTTTATCTTTTTCTTTTTTTTTTTTTTTTTGAGACAGAATCTCACTATGTTGCCCAGGACAGAGTGCCATGGCATCAGCCTAGCTCACAGCAACCTCAGAGTCCTAGGTTTAAGCAATCCTCCTGTCTCAGCCTCCCAAGAAACTGAAACTATAGGTGTCCACCCAAACTCCCTGCTAATTTTTTCAATTTTTAGTAGACACTGGGTTTTGCCCTTGCTCAGGCTGAGAAGAAAAGTATTCTTGAGTCATGCGGCATGGGAATATCAAGCCATTTAATTTGACTATTTTAAAATAATGATATGAATTTATGGAGAATCACTAGTCTAGGCATTTAATGAAGTTAATTCAATTAAGTAATTGAATCTTCACAACAAGCTACAAAGTACTATCCCTATTTTACAGATGTGGAAACTGAGGCCTAGAGCAGTTACGTAAACATGCCCAAGGTCCCACGATAAATGGTAGAATCAGGACCAAAAACCCAGAGACCACACTCTTACCCAGCTACACCCCAAGCAGGTAAAGTGGGACATATTATTTATGTCATAATTAATGTTGAATGGTCTTCATGCAAATATCAAATCATAATTTATTCACCCATTCCCTTTTGGTGTAGTATTTTTCGCTTTTAGCTATAGCAAACACCTTCGTGTTTTTCTTCATAAAGCTTTTCACTTCTGCTGATTTAGCTCCTTAGTATGGCTGACCGTGAGTGGCATTATTTGGTCCAAGAGGATACATAACTTTTATAGTTGTTGCTACATGTGGTTATAGTGTTTTCCAAGCGGGCTGCTTCAGTTTACAATGCCACTAGCAGGTACACCTCAAGCAGCGTGGGTGGAATTCCTTGTATAAATAAATATACCTTTGTAAAATTTTTTTTTTAATTTAATAGCTACAAGGTTAGAAATTTGCAGTATCGGGTTTGCTCAGCTTGCTTTGCTTTTGGGAGTTTCCCTTTATTCAAGGCCCCTTCATCCACTGGGTCAGCTCTCCTGAAGTTGAGCCATCAGCCTCCATCAGGCCAGGCCCTGCCTGGACTTCCAAACTACCTGAAATTTTAGAAGGTGAGGGACCCACACTTTTGGCCTGCGGTCTACTACAGCATGCCTCAAATGCCACAAGATATTTGCTAGGTTTTCTGTCCTGCTTTACCAGCTGGCTTCCCTACATGGAATTGGAATTATTATTTTTTTTTTTTTTTTGAGACAGAGCCTCAAGCTGTCATCCTGGATAGAGTGCTATAGCATCACAGTTCACAGCAACCTCCAATTCCTGGGCTCAAGTGAGTCTCTTGCCTCTGCCTCCCAAGTAGCTGGGACTACAGGCACCCGACACAACGCCCGGCCATTTTTTGGTTGCAGCCATCATTGTTGTTTGGGGGGGCCTGGGCTGGATTCGAACCTGACAGCTCAGGTGTACGTGGCTGGCGCCTTAGCCCATTGAGCCACAGGCACCGAGCCGGAATTGGAATTATTTTTAAGGTGGGCTAGCTGTCTCCTGGTCGCTGAAACCAGTGACCATCCTTTGACTATTTGTGGAATGACTACTATGTGGAAGTAATGTAAAGAATTACTAAAGAATTCCATGATGGAATCGAACTCTGTTGTGTCTGCAAAACCCCAGAAGATTTTATGAAAATGAAGATTCTGATTCAGCGTGTTTAACAAACTCCCAGGCGATGCTCATGTTGATGGTCTACAGACCACACTCTGAGTACTAAAAGAACCCGACACCTTTACTCTTTAGACAAATCAGATAGCAAATAAAGGACAAAAAAAAAAAAAAAAGAATCCCCATATGACTTTCTTATTTCAGCTCTATTACTTGTAGGATCTTAGGATCTAGTCTAAATCTAGTCACACTCTCCCTGAGCCTCAGTTTCCTCATCTGTACAAGGAAAGTATAAGATTAGATGCTCTCTGAGCCCTTCCCATGGTTTCCGATTCCATCATGAATTTCTTTAGCCCATTCATTTTACTTGCACTCAGTATTCATTCCACAAATAGTCAAAGGCTGGGCACAGGCACCTTGTTATGCACTGACAGTGTGAGGGTGAATAAGCTAGACATAGTCCTTGCTTTTGTGGAAACTCAAGTCTATTGGGAAAGATAAGTAAATCAGAGCTGCAAAATACTTTGATAAGTGTTTTGGTAGGAAAAGCTCAGGATGCCATGGAAGCAAATAGAAAAAAGATCGCTCAGACCAGTGGGAATCAGAGGAAACTACCAAGGGGGATCGTCCCTAAGCTGACACCTGAAGAGAAGAGGCGTGATCCATGTGGAGTTGGGCAAAGGAAGTGGAGCATGCTGTGGGCAGAGGAAAAGGGACAGCAAATAGGGCCTGAGCAAGAAAGAACACGGGGTATAAAATCGAAAGAGGCTCCACAGAAGGTGGGATAGAAGCAGGGAGAGAGGCACAGGAGATGCTGTGGGGTCCTGAGGGCCTTACGTGCCATGGACTTGCACATTTTTCTATGGCTGACGACAAGCTCTTGAAGAGCTTCAAGAAGCGGCAGTAGAGACTTGGATTTTAGGAAGATTGCTTTTGTACAGTGCAGAGATTAGACGGGACAACATCAAATGTAAGGAAACCAGTAAAAAGACTTGCAGGAGTCCGAGCAAGAGGTGGAGAAAGCCTAGACTAGGACAGTGGCGGTGGGAAATGAGACGGTCAGATTTGAGAACTGGAAGTGACAGAGCCTGGGTGGAGGAGGGCAGTGAGGAGATGAAAACATGCGTAAGTCTTACGGCTTACAATAACAAACATCTACTTCCTGCTCACGGGTCTGTGGGTCAGCTGGACTCAATCTTGCTTAGCTGGACTTGGCTCCAGGCTCTAGGTCATGTTCAGGTCTGCCTTGGGTGTCTCCCATTCAGGGACCCAGGGTGAAGGTGCGAACACCACCTAGGGTATGCTTTTTGTATAGTGGGTGGCTAGAGTGCCAGGAGAGAGGTCCTCTGGCATGAGGCCACCAGGGTCTCTATTAGAAATTGCCACATGGTCATTCCTGTGTTCAGTACGATAATATAGTCCACTACAAGGAACTGAGGCCAACCCACAGGTCAATGGAGGTGGGGTATTCACTGGAATAAGGAACACCGAAGGCGGAATACGTTTCTGGGTAAGGATGGGGAGAGAAAGTGAAGGATTTCATCCTGAGACGTGTCCAGTAGACATACCTCTGAGATGGTCAAGCCGAGACGTCCAAGAGGCTGTGGATAAATGGTCCACAGCAGGGAAGAGAGCTACAGGCTTGAGATATTTACCTGTGAGTCATCAGCACAAGGCTGGCCAGGAGATGGGATGAGATCACCCAGGGAGAATGTGCAGACTTGGAAACAGGGCCAGCCTCACACGAACACTCAGGCACTCCAAGGAATAGTTCCTGAAAGAGACACCTGAAGAGGCATCCGAGGACATTGTCCCTGGAAGCCAAGGGAACAAAGGTATTTCTCAAAAGAGAGAGTCGCCAAAAGTTTCAAATACTGAAACAGAGCCCAATGGGTCTGATGGCAGAAGATGGATTTCTAGACTGGGGCCTGCAATTGGAGAACAACCTGCCTCCTAAGTTTTTACCAAAGTGAAATGTACACTGAGAAAGGTACTTGTGTGCATGGGTCACAAGTGCACAAAAGCATACCCCTCAACGCCTTTCCCAAGGTGAGCACATGGTGTAGCCAGCACCCTGAGCGGCAGCACCCCCAAAAGCTCTCCATCTGCCGCCTCTGGTCACTGGCCTCCTCCTGCACCCCAATTTGGAAAAGACACCATTCTTTCTGAGGTCACCTACGAACTTTGCTGAACCTGAGCTTCAGTAGTTCTAAGCTTAAAACTTCCCCCTCTGACTGTGCTCTTGGCCCCTGCCTTCCTCCAAACCGCTGTCCCTTCTTTGGTTCATTCCTTCATTCTTCTCTCCATCCGTCATCCTTGCGACACACTGGAGCACAGCGTGTATGTGTCATACGCTCTACCCGGGGGAGGGAGAGAACAGAAAGGGAACGCCAGGCCTCCACGCACAGAGACAGACATGTGATCACGGGATGCTCACTAGCGACAGAGGCGGCCCGTGTGTGGGCGCAGAGGGTGTGTGTGCACAAGCTCTCAGAAACAAGCACTTAGGAAGACAGTTGAAACTGGGGGGTAGGATCAACAGGACTACCAAGACCTTGATGGGATGGAACAGGACTGGCTTTCACTTTATGACTTTGGAGCTTCTCTGGACCCACTTTGCGGCTGTACCTTCAAGTGCATTCAGCCTAAACCAGGCCGCTGGCAGTGCCGTAACTGAACAATAGAGGGCGAAAAAGACTGTGCTCGAAAGTACCCCATACAGTCTAAGGGGAAACACTTTGAAGAAGTCTCTGAAAGACTGGTGATGAGGAAACACGGGAAGCCCAGAAGAGAGGAACGAACGTGCCCAGGTCACACACAACAAGCATATTCTACCAGGCCCGTGCAATTTACTCTGCAATGCTCAATTTTCTAAAACTCAATTCATGGTAATTTAGGATACTCCTAGAAGGCTTATTCTTTCTCTTTTTTTTCCCTTTTCTATTCTTTTCTTTCCTTCTTGTTACTTGGGAGGGGGTTGAAGGGGAACCATGATCTAGAGGCGTATTTCTGTTTACAAACCTCTTACAAATACAGTGCAATAGAACATGGGGCTGTGAGTTTTCTTTCTTTCTGGACCTGAAGTTAATGTCAAGTTCCCTGGGAAAGTGCCATGGTTCAGAGCATGGACTCTAGAATAAGTCTAGGTTTGAATTAAGTTGTGCCTCTTCTTCTTGGTATGATCTTGGACACATCTCTTAATCGCATTAAGTCTCTGGATCTTCATCTGCAAAATCTGGCTCTGTTCACACACAGACCTCCCAAGGCTGTCAAGGTTAGGTGAGTTGATACAAATGTGCTCTTAACAGTTCCTGGCAGGGAGCAATTGCTCTATCCACAACGTCTGCATTGAGCCCTGGGTAGGAGGCTGGGCCCTTGGGTAGGAGGAGCCCAGCCGTGCCCTCTACAGCCCATAAAATCAGCAAGTCTGTTTAGTTTCCAGTCCTAGTTCTGCCTGGTCATTCACCAGCTATGTGATCCTGACCAAGTCCCTTCTCTGCCCTAACCCACAGTTTCCTCATTCCTCAAACAGAGCTGATAACATCACTATTCTAACTACAGATGCACCCCTTACCCATGGGGTGGTGTCCTGACAAACCATTATAAGCTGAAAATATCCTAAGCCAAAATGCACGGAATACAGCTAACCTTCCAGACACCATAGCTTAGCCTAACCTACTTTACATGCTCAGAACACTTACATCAGCCTTACAGTTGGGCAAAATCATCTAACACAAAACTTATAACAAAATGTTAACTATCTCATGTGATTTATTGATGTTCTGCTGAAGGGGTATCACTTTCACACCATCAAAGTCAAAACATTTTAAGTCACAAAATTGTAAGTGAGCCATCCTAAGTCTGGGACCACTATACTGTTTCTTCTGTTACAGCAAGAATTCCCTTTAGTTCAGTTCAACAAATATTTTCTCAGGCCCTAGTATACTCAGGCCTGGTGCTGGTGCCTGGAGCAGAAGAGACGGTGCTTGAAGATCTGGCAGTCCCGCAGGCTACACAGGTGGCTGATCATACAAATCACCAGTGACCGTGATGCACACAAGAGAAGAAGCTCTAATTCTAGAGGGTTTTAGAAAGTCTTCCTGGAAGAGGTGAAATCTAAGTTGGCTTTTGAAGGATGAGTAGGAGTTTGCCAGATTCCTCTTCCTTTAAAGTCAATGAAGACAGTGGAATCGGGAGTCCTGAGTGGGAGGTCTCTATGGCACATACCAGCCAAAGCTTTCCTTTGGTACCAACCTCATTGTCCTCAGACCATTACTCCCAGACACCTCTGTGGAGGGAGGGAGAGGGGCCTTGTTAAGTGAATTAGTCTTAGGAAGAAAAGAAGCCCAAATTATGGCAATTGGGAGAGGATTAAAGGCACCCACTCCACACAGATCACCCAGAGATGGGGTCACCCTGGCTAGCACCTGTCCCAGGGGAGCATCTTATGGCCCAAGATTCTGATATATCCCCCTGCCTCCCAGCAGAGTAGGCACACGGTCCCCACCTGTGCTCCACTCCCAGCCATTGCCACTGCCATGTTTGTAATCCTGCCTCTGCCTGAATTGTTCTTCCTCATTCTTTCTTCACCCCAACTCTGTGTCACCTCCTTGGGGGAGCCTCTGCTGCCTGCCACCCGGGCAGAGTAAGTGGTAGCCCTGCACCAGTATCCTCACACTGCATCTGGGGACCTCGCTGCAGGTGGGCACTAAGGCTGAGTCCTTTTCTGGAACCCAGCCTCTGGCACAGAGCCCGGCTGAGAGGACCTCGCTCAGCAAATGTTTGCCGAATTGAACCAACTGAACTGAACTGAGCTCACAATTCTTGACTCTTTCCAGTCAATGTTTTTGTTTTCCTGTCCTGGCAGGAAGCAGAGGGGACATTCAAAGAGGTAATTGGAGAGTGTGTAATGAAGGGATTATTGAGAGAGGTCTGAGCAGGGTTAAAGGAAATAGAAGATAGTGAAACACCCAGAGACCAGCAGCTCCATTACTGCGCGTGGGCCTGAAGGCCAGGAGAAAGGGAGCTGGTGACGGACTTGGCAAGATCTGCAACCTGGGGGGAGCAGGGGTCCAGGACGCAACTGCAGATGCCCACCCTCTGTCCCCTGCCTGGTGCCTGCTCTCACCTCGCCTTGGTGGAACCCAGTGGGAGCCAGAGGCCAAAGAAGTCTGGGTGGTACCAGCCCCAGAAAGCAGTGGCCCCAGACACAGAGCAGAGTGAATACAAGGAGGGAACACACGTGGATAGTCAAGGGGGGATGCCCAGCACACATGGCTGTCCCCAGAATATAGTTTGCATTGCCTTGACAACAGAACCACTTTAGGAGCTTCTTTCTAGAGCAGATTCTGGGTCTCCAACCCAGACCTTCTAACCGGAAATACTGATCTATGGAGCCTGGGAATCTGTATTCTCATGAAGTTTCCCTCCTACCCCAGCTGATTCTAATTCACATGAATTTTTGAGAAAGTCCCCTTTTTTTTTTTTTTGAGACAGAGCCTCAAGCTGTCGCCCTGGGTAGAGTGCCATGGCATCACAGCTCACAGCAACCTCCAATTCCTGGGCTCAAGCGAGTCTCTTGCCTCCGCCTCCCAAGTAGCTGGGACTACAGGCGC
>CAUYON010060275.1:0-15256 GCA_963573935.1 Arctocebus calabarensis
ACACTTTTACACTGCTGGTGGGACTGCAAACTGATACAACCTTTTTGGAAGGAAGTATGGAGAACTCTCAAAGAACTCAAGCTAGACCTCTCATTTGATCCTGCAATCCCATTACTAGGCATCTACCCAGAAGGGAAAAAAATCCTTTTATCATAAGGACACTTGCACTAGACTGTTTATTGCAGCTCAATTTACGATCTCCAAAATGTGGAAACAACCTAAATGCCCATCAATCCAGGAATGGATTAACAAGCTATAGTATATGTACACTATGGAATACTATTCAGTCATTAAAAAAAATGGAGACTTTACAGCCTTTGTATTAACCTGGATGGAGGTGGAACACATTATTCTTAGTAAAGCATCTCAAGAATGGAGAAGCATGAATCCCATGTACTCAAGTTTGATATGAGGACAATTAATGACAATTATTCACATGGTGGGGGTGAGGGAAGGGGAGAGCAGAGAGAGGAAGAATGAGGGAGGGGTGGGGAAAGGAAGAGTAGAGAGAAGGAAGGAGCGGGGGGTGGGTGGGGTCTTGGTGTGTGCCACACCTTTTGGGGGCAAAACACGATTGTAAGAGATTTGTTACCCAACAAAATGCAATCAGTGTAACCTGGTTTCTTGTACCCTCAATGAATCCCCAACAATAAAAAAAGAAAAAACAAGCATGTTTAGGATTTCTTTTCCTGGAATAAGAAAAAAGGGAGGTTTGTCAAAACAAGATGAATATTATACCAAGGTTCATAATAATATGTGTGACATAGATGCAAAATTTACAGGGTTTGTGAAATTATTAAGTCCTATTTGCTCTAATTATTGTCTTTTTTCATTCATATTCTTAAATTTCTCTCTAGCGATTTGTTTACATAGGCATGTCAAATTAAACTGTGTTTATAATAAATTTATTTTAATTAACTATTATAAAGTTAAAAACTTTGACCCAAGTACTCCATTATCTGACTTTGAAAAACCTGATTTTGAAAAATAAATAATGCTTGTATGTTTCTAAAGAAATAATTTGGAAAACCTACATTATTTTGGTCTCTCAATTTTTTAATGTTACTTTTAAAGGTTGACTTCTTTGGATAATGTTTTATGACAGACTTTATTACTCTCTAGAATTTACAGCTTGTCATACACTGCTCGCTCTAAGCTGAACTTTTGGTAATGCCAGTTCACTCTGATTTGAAATATTGTGGTTGTGATCCTTGTTTGTCAAAATATTGTTTTAAAATATGACAGTCATTATATCATTCCCATTTCTTAAAGCTATAGGTGGCTTTGATTTAGAGACTAGATTATTTGTTTGACCAGTGATTTGTGAGCAAATTGAATTTAAGTTCATATACACAGAAAGTCACGTGGTACTAAATAATTGCCAGACTTTTTCATTTTATATAGGTACTTGAAATTAGATGAAGAGGATTTCCTATAGTTTAAGATGGAACTCACGAATATCAGAATAAGAATGAAATTTATTAAATATAACCCATTTCCTTATTTACTAAGTTTAAAAAGGCAATTTATTTTTCTTCCTTATATTATTATGAAGAACTACTATAAAGAACCTAAAATGCATTCTAAACTCTATGCTGCTATTATCTTTACTTATCAGTTTTATTTGTTTGTTTGTTTTTTGAGACACAGTCTCACTCTGTCATCCTGAGTAGAGAGCTGTGGCATCGTAGCTCACAGCAACCTCAAACTCCTGAGCTGAAGCAATCCTCCCACCTTGGCCTCCCAGAGAGCTAAGGTTACAGGAGTGAGTCTGCACCCGGCCAGCACTGCTATTATTTTTAGAGACACCCTTTGAACACAGAGCTTTACAGACAGTTAAAGACCTTCTCGGATGTCACAAATTTAGACATATGCCTTGATTTAAAAAATTATACAATTTAGCTACAAAAATAATATTCCCTTAATAAACAATAAAAGTATCCTGTTAGGTCAGCAGTGTGAGCGCCCTGTGTCAGTTGATGATGCTTTCAGTATGCATACCATCACGTGTACTCTGGTGATGGAATTCTCACTAAACTGCTATCCTTTTCTTTTTTAAGCAACAGGACGGAGTTTATTGACAGGGGAAAGAATGGTAAGCATGGTAAGGAAAAGAGGGTGAACAGAGGCAGGGAACAGAACCTCTTACTGGGGGGAGGATCCAAACAGAAGGTCCCAGGCTGATATTTCTTGTTTTTGTAGACCTGGGTTGAAATACAAATGTACTCTATGTGTAAACATGTGATTGGACACATTTTTAACACTGTGTCTTAGAGAATGGAATGAAATACTCCAACACCACAAGCTATGGTGGCTTTTTCATTCCTTGAGACAAGAAATAAACATCATCTGAAGAACACTCATTTTTTAGCCTTGACTAAAGAATATAATTTACACGGTCTGCTAATGGGTTACAAATCACTGCCATCACGCTGCACTTCGCTGAAAATGGTTTAACCTGCCTTGAACATACTGATTTCTGGTAAAGTTCAGTTCACATAACCTGTGACCTGGTGAGATCTCATCAGCAGCCCATAATCTCTTACGTGGGCAAGGCTCTTAAACTATTCACTGAACAGTGACTTTTCCACCGTTATGCCTGACATATTTCACTGTCTTTTGTCATTGGAAATCAGTTTATTTATGTTTAATGCATGGGGTCTGACAGCACTTCTCCTACCACAGCAGTGCCCAGCAGTTTATCAAATATCAAGTTTGAATTGTGTCAATAATCCCCATCTGTGGCTAATGCTTCCACAACTGTCAATGGCCTGAGCCTTGAAAATCTCTTGCACACTGCTATAATAAGGCAGCAATTTTAGTTTTTTTCTTTTAAAATAAAAATCTGTAGCTCTTGAATGAAGCTGCCTATCAAATGAAAATAGTATTTTCTCAAGTACTCTAGTAATTCTCAATATGAAATATTCATCTAGATGATAAAGAGTGAGTTTTAATTCTTAATATTAGAAAAATTTCATTGAACATCTGGTTTTTTAGCAAGTTCTAAAATAAAACATTTCAATATCTGTCATTTGCCATCTTTGTGTTTCTGCTAAGTTTGAAATTTAGTTGGATTTCATTGGACATTTTTATCACTCAATTTTTTTCTTCTAAAAGGAAAAAGAAAAAGAGTGAAGGGGCATATAAAAAAAGTAAAAAAGGAAAGGAAAGGCTTATTTGGTGTTATATTTATGTGCTATTGCTTATTGTTGGTTAAATCTGGCTTTGAGTTGGAGCAATAAAACCAGGAAGGTAGTTCAGGACGACGACAAACACTGGCTTCAATTTTAGACTGATAATTCTGCAACTTGAAAGGAAAAATGGGCAATAAAGGAGTGATTTCAGTAGGTTATACAATCTGTCTCCTGCAATAGGAGAACAGAAGCCTCTTCTGATCTGACGGGACTATTGCCCTTCAATAGAGGAGACAGTCATTTTTGGTTCTCTTCTGCAATCTAGCACATGAGGTTTGACAATTAAGTTCCCAAACTCATCCTAGAACAAGTGCCACCTCCTTACTGCTCGGTGTGACTGCGCTCACCTTTGACGTGCTCTCCTTGGGAAGCCGTGCGCCTGCGCCAGCACTCACTCCGCCCTTCAAAGCAATTTTTCTCCTCTTTCTTTTTCTGCTTTTCTTTCTCTTTCTTTTCTTCTTTTTCTTTCTCTTTTTTTTTTTTTTTTGAGACAGTCTCACTTCTGGGTAGAGGGCTGTGGGGTCGTGGCTCACAGCAACTTCAAACATTTGGGCTCAAGCGATCTTCCTGCCTCAGTCTTGCAAGTAGGTGGGACTACAGGCACCCGCCACGATGCCCACTAGTTCTATTTTTAGTAGAGGGGGGGTGTCACTCTTGCGCAGGTGTGGTCTCAAATTCCTGACCTCAAGCAATCCACTCACCCCATCCTCCCCAAATGCTTGGATTATAGGCATGAGCCATCACGTCTGGCCTCAAAGCAATTTTCCTAGATGAGTTTGTGAACTTCATTGTCAGGTTACATATGAGGACAGCTTTGATGGCCATTCCGAAATTGCTTTGAAGGGTGGAGTAGGCCAGGGCTACTTGCTGCAGAGCTTCCCAGGCAGAGGACTTTGAAGATGACCGTAGTGACAGTCAGGAATGAGGCCTGTGGCACTTCCCTACGATGAGTTCACAAACTTAATTGTCTGACCCCTAGATGTGCCTAACACACAGAAGACACCCAATAAATGTGTGCGGCACAAATGATTAAGTCCTTGTGAAACTACCCAACTCTGCTTTATTACACCTTAATTCTAATTGTAGTTAACAACATGATTCTTCAGTAAATGGCTGTCTCCCCATTAGACAATTGGCTCCACCTGGGTAAGAAATGCATCACTTATCACCCCACAGGGTGCCCTGCAACAGGCACAGAGACTTGCTCAGAACAAGGACTTTATAAAGAATATTAAATGAATAAATTATACTTAAAAGATCTTTTTCTAAAATTATGTATGCATTTTCTTATATCCAAACAAGAAGTTTAGCAATCCAAAATCATTTTATAAGATTTTTGTGAGGTTTTCTAATAACGTAGGGAAATACGTGAGACCCATTTTACCTCTGCGTCCAGAGGCAGCCACATCTCAGCACTGTCACACGGAGGAAGAGAACAGTTCTGAGAGCTGATGAGAAACAAAAAAGCTGCTTTCATCATTTGCTGAAAGGAGAAAGGTAATATTTAAAAACTTAAAATCCTATATGATTAAGAATTCAGAAGCACGTGGTAGAAGAAGGAATATAGAATATAAACTTAATACACTTAGGATAAAGATTTTCTAGCAAGCATCAAGTAGGTATTTTAACAAATTCTTCTCTCAACTATTGTATTGTTCAGAAAAAAAGACAAGAGAGAGAACAAGAGGAGGAGGAAAATGAACACACCTGGCTGGCATATATTTGTGCAGAATTAAATTAATGGATGTCTCTAGGAAGTAACAATTCATTCTAATGACCTGTTGTGTTCCCAGAGGGACCAGAGACACTGAGAAGTCTCTGACTCAAGCAAGGTGGGGGAAGGTTGGCAGGAAGCCAGAAGCAATTAAACTACGTAGCCCATAAGATGCTCAATGGATGCAGAGGCAGGGAAACTAAGTATTTTGGCTAAAATGTCTAATGACTGATTTTAATGGACAAGGAAATCCTCCTATCTTTTTAGATATGGGATCATGCTATGTTGCCCAGGCTGACCTCAAATGCCTGGCCTCAAGTGATCCTCCTGTGCTGTCCTCCCAAAGTGCCCAGATTATAGGCATGAGCCACTGCACTCTGCCTGAAAATGCTCTAAGTAATTTTGATGCTTATGAAAGGCTGCAAATACCAATCTCAATGCCATCTTCAATCAAGGATTAAAATAATAAACTAAGGGAAAATCTTTTATTTCTCCTTTATTTTTCTATATTCAGTTTAAAATAGTACACCTCAGGAATTTCTCCTTATTCCTTCAAGAAGAAAAATGAATTGTTTTGTAATTACATGTGCAGGGGTTTTTTCTTTCTCTCAAAAGAAACTAGAAATGATATATTTACTAATAAACTCCACTGCATGTTTCTTAACAATGTATCTGACTCTGGTAATACAGATGATGAGTTTCTTTCACCTTCCTGCCCCAAAATATTGTACTTGCAGCTTTGAGATGTTAAGAATATATTCTGCTGTGCTTACTTGAATTTCTTGCAAATAATTAAATGAAAGATTCATATCTTTCTTTGCAACATTAACACCATTATTTCACATAAACTCAGAACAAATTCGCTCAATAATAAATTATGCATTTAATCATTTATTTTTTTCACGAATCTGTATTAAGCAAATATATAGTTTTATGAACTAGTAGTCACTAAGAGTGAAGATGAAAATAAGAGAATCGAAAAAGTGCTCATAAGTTGTCATAAACTGATCTTTTGGTTCAAAGTGGTGTAGAATGTGGGAAGTAAGGAGGTCTTGATGGTTTGTAAATTGAGCATCTCAGGGGCAGCCCCTGTGAAGAGAGTACAGGTGGATAATAATGAGACTGCACACAGCCTAAATGCTAAGGCCTCTTAGGATGGGTCCTCAGGAGGCAAGAGGTTGCAGACCTCTGGAAATCACAGTAATTTATAACATAGAGAGAGCTATTTAAGAAATCTGTGCAAGATAGTGCTTAAAGAAAATGAGATCAAGTGATGCTACTGAAATATCAAATAAGATGAAGACTTTAAAATAATCCACTGGGTTGAGTGATTTGTGCTAATAACTCCTGCAAACAACTACTGACCCAATGACGTAGTGTGTTTGAGTCAGCAAGTGTAGCGGCTGTGAAGGGGTCTAAAGGGGAGAGAGTTAGAGCTTCAACAAACCAAGGATTTGGTCAAGTTGCCAAAATCATCAACTGTCTGAGGAGGCTAATTATATACAAAGAGGAAAAAACAGCTATGTAACAAACAATGGAAACCTAGAATACATCATGAGTGAAACAACCCAAATATAGCTAGGGGAAAAACAGGGGGGGATTTTCTGCAGCAGCTTTATAGAGGGTATGTGTTTTGGAGGGTCAACGGGGTGGAAGCAGTTTGCAGGTTTCACTAAGGATAAATACAAACTGGACATCCAGCTGAGCAATTCGGTTCCTCTGTCTCATTGCCAGTGGTGGGGAGGAACTGGTTGGTCTCGCCCCTGGCTTGTCTAGTTTCCCGATGCCGACTCTATGCTGTTTCCTCCCTCAAGAAGAACTGCTCTTAGAGTCCTGAGGGCTGTTTGCTTTAGCAGAAGGGAGAGAGAGATAGATGGTCTTTGAGGGAGTAAAGCAGTCTTAGCAGAATAAAGCTTTGCAAACTTCAGCAGAGAGAGGCTGTGCTGGCATTCTGCAAGCAGAAGGGACAGAGTGAGTCCGTGATAGAATGAGCTCACTCCGGACTGCCTTCTCCTCCAGCCCAACATAGAGCTGACCTCGTGACTCTTAACTCCACAGGTGTCACACCTGCCGATTCACTAATGCTCCCCTCTCCTGAGCTCTCATGCTTGTTAAGAGAGCTAAATCCCTCCCTCGCCCTTTTCACCAAGGTGTTCCATTATTGAGCTGTGCAGGTGTTTCTTATCCTTCTAGCCATAGGCTACACGGGCTGCTACACCTTTGGGTATATATTCTTAACAAATTCTTCATATAATTGTCCACTGCATAATCGAGAGTATAACATACTCATTATATCTGCAGGCCCTGGAGCCTGCTTGCCTCAACTAGTTATTAGCTGTGTGAATGTGGGAAAGATATTTAGCTTGAGAAGATCTTTGCTTATATGAAGAAAACAGGGATAATTGTAGTGCGTTCTTTTTAAGCTTTTTGTGCTGAATTGAGCTACTTCAGTGTTTAGCACATCAGAAACACTAATGAAAAACTTCAGTGTTGTAAACTCTCCATTAAATCAATAAGAGGTTTTGTCATCATTTGCTTGATCACTACTATTTTCTCAAGAACTTTTCTGGGTGTCTGTGGTGACATCTAAACAGCTGAATTTTCTGAAAATTCTTTGCTTTTTCTTCTTGAGGCAGGGTCTTGCTCTGTTGCCCCGACTGGAGTGTACTGATGTTATCATAGCTCACTGCAGCCTCAAACTCCTGGGATCACATGAGTATCCCACCTCAGCCTCCTGAGTAGCTGGGGCTACAGGTGTGTACCACCACATTTGACTAATTATTCCTACTTTTTAGAGAGGGGGACTTGCTACATTGCCCAAGCTGATCTCAAGTGCTGGCCTCCAGTGATCCTCCTGTCCTGTGCTCCCAAAGTGCCCAGATTACAGGCATGAGCCACTGCACTCTGCCTTCAAATTCTTTAAATAGTTTTGATGCTTATGAGAGGCTGTAAATGCCTATGTCAGTTATAGTTATTCTGGTAAGATCTGTGCCCAGTTGGTTAGTCTAAAACAGACCCTCCACTTTGCCTATCCACTGAGAAGTAACGGACAAGGAGACCCTGTTTATTTATCTGTTATAATATGCACGCATGGGTATATACCAGTTATAATTCAGACTGCATCTCCCATAATTCTAAGAACAAACCTACTAATTAAAGTGACTTAATAATTTCATGAGTAACTGGCTATACTTAAATTCCAAGTTGCCATAACTATCATTGCAACATGCTGCCTCCTTTGACAGTTCCTTCAGCTTTATGTGCATGGGTAAGAGGGTGATAACGAAATATGTTTGGGGATAAAAAGACAACTCACTTTGAAAGATCTGTCAAAGGCCGACTAAGCCTTCTTAATGAGGTGCCAATCTTTCTAAAGGACTCTCACACACTAGCAGGTCAAGGTGTTTTCCTCCATCATATTCCTTTTATGAAATTATGACATTTATTATGGAGAATTATGGAGAAACAACGCTCCATCCCCTGTCAAGGGTTTCCTTCCATTATTCAATTTGAACCTGCCACATTACAAGCAAGTTATCCAAACAGCTCTTTGTTTGGAAGTTATTATTGTCTCCAGATACAGGAGGATCTTAAGTTGGCAGTACAATTCAGATGGAAGAAATTTACAAAATGTAGAACTTTTTTCTTAAAATACTCTGAAATGTTTTCATGAACTCACACAATCAAAAGCCACCTTGTTTTAAACTCTGAAATAAGTGCTATCCTTGGAGGTCCCTATAATATTTCACTCCAGAAAACCCCCTCTTAAATATTCTGTATCTAAACCAACATAATAACCTTTTTATGTACAGTTTACCCCCATTGTCCTCATTATTTCCTGGTATCCTAATAATAAACTTAGTTGTTTTAAAGTGGTAAGTAGAAGTAGGCTTTAATGCAAAATATTAAACTTGAATAATACTTGTACAAAACTTATAAAACAATTCCTCAAGGTGCCAAGATTAGCAATATTCAATGAACTTTGCCTTGAAAAATAGTTATGTTTAGCAAATATATATTTTTCTTTTACTTAGCCAATATTCATTTAATAGTTACTACAGGCAAGGCTACATATTTTGATATTTATCCAAATATTGCCTTGCATCCCTGTTTCTGTGGTTCATGGTTTTAGTGCCCACCACCTTTTACTCTTATCACAGAAAGCAATAATGCAATAATAACTTAGAGTTTTTAAATATTTAAATAGAGACCATATTGTCATGAATATATAATCCAGTATTAACCAGAAATCATGTGGGAAATTAAGAAATACATGAAAAAATTTCATATTTTTATAATGCCCAAGAAAAGCAAACTTAACTGAAATACAAAATTTTTTTTGGAAAAATTATATTTCACTTGACACAAGGAGCGAAGTACATACTTTATCAAATACTCTGGATAAATGTTTCCCACAATTTCAATATGTTCTACTCAAATATGTTTAAAAAAATGGTAAAAAACATAGCACCATAATCCAGACCCAAAAGAACAGTTAATTACACAATGAAAAAGTTCCTTTTTTTTTTTTTTATTTTTCTATTTATGAATCAATCAACTTCTGGGAATTAGTCCAGGTGGTGAGAATGCATCTTAAACAAAAATGAGACCTTTTGTTTTTTTTGAGACAGAATCTCACTTTGTCTCCTGGGTAGAATCCCATGGCAGCATCATAGCTCACAGCAACCTCAAACTCCCGGGCTCAAGCTGTTGTCCTGTCGCAGCCTCTCCAATAGCTGTGACTATTGGCGCCCACCACGATGAGAGCTAGTTTTTCTATTTTTAGTAGAGACAGGGTCTCACTCCTGCTCAGGCTAGTCTCGAACTCCTGACCTAAAGGGATCCTCCTGCCTCGGCCTCCCGAAGTTCTGGGATTATAGGCATGAGCCACCACACCAAGCCAAAATGGGAAATTTTAGAATAATATTTGGGGAGGGAGCAAAACATTAATAACAAAACAATAAATACTCTAGTAAGGGATCTGAACAAAGAATGACAGCCTCAGGCTAAGAGCATTCCGTGGGCCTTGGCACCTGAAGTTAAATGTGATAACTTTGTTTCCACAATTAACTTTCATCAATAGCACAACATATTGCTTGTCTGCCTATGGTAGTGAGTCCTAGTTTTCTTTGAAAACTTTACTACTAAAATGCACATTCCTGAGGGGTGGGAAGGATGTCAGACTGGGAGCAGGCTGCACAATGCTGTCCTCTCCAGGACGATTAGCAATGGCGGGGAGACAGCGCCCCCACCGAGGGCTGGATCTTCTGACTGAGCGCTCTGGGACTCTGCGGAGAGAAGGCGGGAGTGGGTGAAGAGGACCCAGGGGAGCTGGGCGGCTGGACCAGGAGCAATTAGGGAAGGCGCCCCGCGGGGATGGGACATAGGGGAGACCCCTGAGGACGCTGCAGTCGGAGCTGGGAGGCGCCCCTCCGTCTCGGCAAGTCTCAGGCCTGCTGCGGAGACCCGAGCAGAGGCTGCGCAGCGGGGCTGCCCCAGAGAGAAGAATGCGGCTTGTGAGCCCTGGCCTGGCGCCGCCTATCAGCCCAGTCCCAGAATGCTACTTTTCCCTCTAGGGTGAGGTCTGCAACTGTTCCCTCCCCCTCCCCCTTGCCAAACAGGGAAGAAGCAAGCAATCCTGGTGGTCCCACGCACCTGTGGACACGTAGCCCTGGGCAGAGCAGGAGACTGTGGGTCCATGCTTGCTGCTGTGGCTCAACTGGACTTGCGCTGTAGCGTTTGGCACCCACTTGCCACTGCTGGGGCAGCAGGATCTCTGCCAACACCACTGTCTGCCAGGCCCTGGGCAGAACTAAATGCATGCAGCCACGGCCTTCAGGTCTGGGTAGTCTCCATGTCACAAACTGGCGCCACGCTGCACGGGTGCCTTGTGCACACTCCCTGCTCATGGCCTGCCCACCCACGTCCCCACGCCACAGCTGCCCTGCATCATGCAAGAGCACCACGCCCCAGGGAGAGCGTGGCTCCTCCAGGAGCTTTCTGAATCCTATGTCCCTCTCAGGATAAGTGCTGGACACAGCTCCCCACGGTATGTCTAAAATTTTGTTTTCATTGTATAACAGCTCAGATTCTCCCACTGCCCAGTCCTGTTTGGTTCACTTCTTCACAGATTTTCATTCTGAGAATATGCACTCATAAATACTCTGCATGCAAATCTTCATCTCAAATTCTATATCCTCAGGGATCTGTCCTGTGACATTACATTCACAAGTACAAGGAGAAATATCATATAGTATCCTCAACAGAGTCTCAAAGTGCAGTTGAAACAGATGCAACACATATTCATTGATAGAGTCTCCTAGGAAACGAGAAATAGAGGACTGTGTCTAAAGATTAAGTGTGTGCACAGAAAACTCAGAGAAAAATAACATAAGAAGTGGTTTATTAAAAAGCTCTACCTCTGATATCTAGATAGAGTTGCCCACTAATGCAACTTCTATTCAACACTGTACTAAAGCAGTTTGGCAAACTCTTTAAATAAAAGTCCAAAGAGCAAACATTTGGCTTTGCCTGCCACAGTCTTTGCCACAACCACTTAACCTGGCCATTGCAGTTGAGAAACAATACATAAATGAATGAGCATTTTTATGTTTGAATAAAACTTTATTTACAAAAGTAGGCCATATTTGACCTGTAGGTCATAGTTTGTCAACCCCTGTTTTGAAGAATATAGTAAATACAATAAAACAAGATAACAAATTAAAACGAAGGAAAGAAAGAAAACAAAAGGACTGTAGGAAGGAGGGAAGGAGAGATGCAAGTCAGGAATGGAGGAAGAAGGGAATCATAATTTGGAAACTAATAATTGTATAATTAGAAAATCCTAAAGAACCTATCTGTCACATATTAGAATTAATAAGCATAACCATTTAAATGTCAAAATACAAAAATTAATTGCTTTTCTATTTCCAGTACTCACGGAACAACACAGAATCTCCTACTGTTAATACATAACTCTGAACAGAAAACTATGGGAATAGATACGCAGAGACCTCATGGGCTCTTCAAAAGCCAGGATGAAGCCCACAGGAGCCCACCCTGTTCTCCTAACTAAGAAGAAAGGAATCTGAAGGTGCCCAGTCGGAGGAATGTCTACGTGACTATCCTTGCTTGGGGAAATCAGCAGTGCAGGCAGCTGAGACCATCAACTAGTAGCTCAGGCTAGAGAAACTGAGATGTCTTTCTGAGTAAATGAGACTTGCTCTCCCCCTCCTCTCTTCTCATTGCACTGTTATCTGGCCTCTTTAGATGTTCCACCACCCTCTGTCCCTGTTACCCTTTAACCAACCTTCCTGGGGGCTGTCATCTCCCCTCTCCAATCCTTAACCTTGACTACTGACTGCTGTGCGTCCTTGCATGTGTACTCTGTTATGTACCCAATAGAAAGACTCCAGGAAACAGGACAGGTGCTGCCTTGTTCTCATACTGCCACCAGGCACATGGAACAGTGTATGCCCTTACAGGCTTCTGGTTTTATGCCCTAAGTTTGGTGTAAGTTTAATTCTTCCCTCAGCACTGTCTTCATTGCTGGCACTATCTCAGGTTGGGGTCAACAAGATGCCCAACAGAAAACAGTTACTGCCAACCACAACAAAACTACTTTACGATTTAAAAAGCAAGTTAACACAGGCTGAAATTAGTTACCTGGGAGAAGGAGAAGACACAGAATGATTTTTTCATATTCCTAGCTTTTTGCAGTCAGTTCTAGTGGGGACAACTAATATCTATCTTCAATCTCACTGTTTTCCTGTCTTTAAGAAACAGAAGTTACATGGCTGGGTGCAGTGGCTCACGCCTGTAATTCTACCACTCTGGGAGACCAAGGCAGGTGGATCGCTTGAATTCAGAAGTTCAAAGCCTGAGAAAGAGGGAGACCTGTCTCTCAAAATAAGTAAAAACTAGCTGGGTATGGTGGTGGGGCGCCTCTAGTCTCAGCTACTTGGGAGGCTGATGCAAGAAGATTGCTGGATCCCAGAAGTTTGAGTTTGCTGTGAGCTATGACACCACACCCAGGGGACAAAGTGAGACTCTGTCTCAAAAAAGAAAAAAAAAAGCAGAAGTTACAGTTACAGGTTACCAGAGCAGCTAGGAATAAATAAGGTATTCCAGAATGGAGCATGCCACACAAAAGAATTTAAAAATTCTGCCCAAACATCTGGCTGACCCCTGCCAGGCTGCATATAAAAATTGAAAAGAGATTTCAGGCCCAGCACAGCACCTCATGCCTGTAATTGTAATACTCAGGGAGGCTGAGGCCGATGAATCACTTGAGCTCAGGAGTTTGAGTCCTGCCCAAGACAAAAACAAGACTTTATCTCTCCTAGAAAACTAGTGGGAAGTAGTGGTATAGTCCTGGTACTGGGGAGGCTGAGGCAGGTGGACCAACTGAGATCAGTAGTTTGAGGTTGCTATGAGCTATGATGCCACCGCCCTCTATGACAGAGTGGGTTTCTGTCTCAATAAAAAAAAAAAAAAGAAAGAAAGGAAAAAGAAATTTCAGCTACTAGCCATCAGAGAGGATAATCTTTATAATCTGAATTAAATAAAACTGCTAAAAAAACAAACAAACAAAACTTCAAGATAAATAAAGCAACCTAGTGTGCCTAAAAAATACATTATTTCCAATAACTCAGTGATCAAAATCAAATTAAAAATCACAGAAACAGGAAGCACACACAGACCTCTGCTGAGAGAAAAGACAAATCAATGTCAGCCAACACCAAAATTGCCCAGAGTGTTATGAAACAGTCATTTTTTCTATAATCAAGAATACAAAACTACACATGTTCATCAAAAGTGAAAAAAACAGAAAATGTCAGAAACACCATACCAAACAATAGAAAATCTGTAATTGAATAGTCAGAGAGTGACCTTAAAATTAAGAGTTAGAAATTATGTAAAATGAGAAAAGGGGAGAAGAAAGGAAAGGAAGAAAATTAATGAGGCTTGTGCAAAGCATCAGATAATATTCAAGATTACAAAAATGTGTAATGAGAGGCTCAGAAGGCCACCATATATACAGTCGCATTAACTATGTTACAGTCGTTCAAACTTTCAGCTGAAATTTACTAAATTCTTACAGGACACAATGGTAATATTCTACACAGGTTTTACTCACTTTATCTTTTATTCACGAAAATAAATTTCTGATATTAGAAATGACTTTTCACATTCTGTCACTATTTTAACTATTTGAACTTCAGAATGTACAAATCAATGATTCAAGCTTACACGGGGAAGAAACAGGAAAGCCAGAATTCAAACACAGGCAGATTGAGTTATTTCTTCACTAAGTAAACCATATATCTTTTTCTGATCTCAGTATTAAAGTTATATGTAGCTTTCCAAACACTTAGGGATAAGGGAAAGTTAATAAACTTTGCAATTTTCATTTTCATATCATTAGTTTTGAATATCTACTTTACACGAGGTATCCTTGAGCTGTTAAAATATTTTGTTTAAATATTACTTGGGATTATAAATCTCTGGTTACATTGCTATTTGTACATGAAATGAGAAGAAGTAAAGCCTTATTAAAATGAGAACAGAGGACTCCAAAGTTACCGCCCTGCGAATTGAGAGGACACCTTCGCGGCCATAGCAACCGACCCCCGGGAGCTAGTGCGGTTGGAAGCCACCGCCCGCCCCTCGAATAGGAACACACCACTGCGACCGCCGAGATCTGCAGCGACTGAGAGGCCCCTCCCCCGCAGTCACTACAAGCCCTGCTTCCTTGCTCCCCTCTCACAGCAGATCATTGTTGCCGGACTGGACTGCAATTATATATACATATAAGAATAATAATATTTTCGAGATTTTTTTTTTTGTGAATATCCTTTTCTTGGAGGCGCTATTGACAAATAACTCTTTACTTCACTTTCTTAGATTATTTTTATTACCACCTATTCTCAACTGAACATTCTTCTTCCTCTCCCGCATTAATTTCTTTGTTCTCTCTCCCCCTCCTCTTCCTCCCTTCTTATAGCTCCTAAGAGTGCTTGTATCATATTTGCTAGAGCCTTTTCTTCCTCACTATTCTCAAGCATTTTATAAGAAGCATTTTAATTGTAGAATTCCTTTTTTTTTTCTTTCTTCTTAGCTGTTGTTCTGTGATTGGCTGTTTCTTTGTTATGTTTTGTTTGTAAGTAGAGGTTTCTGACTGCGGGCACATCTGTGGACTTAGGCGTCTGGTAGCCCTTCTACGAATGTATTAGCCCATTTGCCATTAATGTGATTGATGTTATAAATGTTTTCCTTGCCACCTTGATACTTCAGTTCACTCCCTGCCCAGGATTGGAAGTCTAGAACTCCAACTCATCCACAATCC